>JAHZND010004185.1:0-19408 GCA_027744115.1 Acrocyrtus sp. NNG-2020 | reverse complement strand
CTCACGGATAAACACAGTTTCAGGAACATAAATGGAACTATTCAGAGACAGTCTTAAGAGTCATTTAGAAGAGCACACAGAGCTGGGCATTGTCTCGTTTGGCAAAGAAGGGGAAAATTCCATGATTTCATGGCATGCGTATGACACACTACCATCATCAAACAAAGACATCTTCATAATAAAAAGGGAAATGGGAATTATAACAAGTAGGTAAACTCTTTCCTTAATTATGTCCATCAAGATACATATCAAAAAACGTCTGAAGCCAACAAGCACAAAACAAAAGGGACAAAAGTGTGAAGTAGTCAGTGATAGACATTTTTCTCAGCTCAGTAATGAGGGAAAAATTCGGAACAACACTATAACAAATGTTCAAGCAAACAAACTAGACACAAGCATGGGAGTATTTTGCTTTTGTTCCAGCCATATATGTAAAGCACTTTTTTTTTATTTAGCACAGCTCTGTCATGTAATTGTGCGAATATAAATGTAACTACAACATCAGATTGTGTTAGATTTTTTTCCATGATTGTATAGAAGTAGGATGCCCTGCACTTTCATATTGTTTTTTGGGTGTACGGTTATGATGTTGCTTTTTTATGTTGTAACAAGAAGGAGGGGTGCTCCTTTAGCACGAATAAATCAATCAGACAAGGTATGCACTGCAGTCTAAGCTTGCGAGCTGGTGCGCTTCACATCGTTTTTTTACTACTTTGATACGATACGGTAATCCTATTTTTCTAGTAAATTACAGCTTACAGTGTTACAATACATGGGCATTTATGTTCATTAGATAAATTGCAGACGCTTCAGGTGTAGGCTTTACATATTTAGGCTTTTTTGTGAGGGTGACTTTAATTATAGAGATGGCTTATCTTTCGCTCGCAGCAAAGAGATCTTTTTTATTCCCCCAACAAATGCGAATTTTCAGTTTTTATTGAAAAATTTTATATGACTTGCTCTTATTTTATGTATAATACAGTTTAGACCTGGATTTGTAATGGGTGCCGTCTCAATTTATTTCGCTTCCCAGCTATTTTCGATGCTTTTGGCAAAAAACGTTGCAGAGATTTTCGTAAAAAATGTGAGGTAAAAAATGTGTGGGACCTTGAAATATTTTGTATTTTAAATTTTTTTCCTTTCATTTTAATCTGATGTAGAGTCTTCCTCGTGTAAAAAGTGATAGTTTGTAGCTGGCTGGGAAGCTGACAACAGTCACTAAAAGTATACTAAAGTATATACGTACGAGAGGACAATCAATTTAATTTTTACAAGGCATTCCTTGGAAAATCTTGAATCATCCCTTTCTAGAAGGCATTTTCAAATCTCTACTTCTCCCTATGGACATCATTCGCTGACTGGAGGGAGCAGAGAAGACGAGGGAAGGCCTAAAATCAGATATCAATAATCCCACGATGAGTAATAGACTTCTTGAAAAGGAGATTGCTGAAATGTGTCCGAAAGAAATATGTGGGATGTGGATCCACGTTCAGTGAAGCAATTTGTTCAACTGTCAGTCGCTGGAAGTCATCCCTAACTGACGTTGACGTTGTGTTTTATCAACGCCCTTCGTAATGTCACGTTTGGCTCCTCGGAATCCCTACCAGCTCCTGAGCCATATCTAGCCTTCAACTCTTTCCCACTTTCATAATCGACTTGCCCAAAAACCCTCCGGTTTTCAGAGAATTTTAATATTTTCTGGAGTTGTGCTAAATTCCCCAACCAAGTCCAACAAAAAACTTCTCTGCAGATTCACAACCGTTCCTTAACATAGTAGAAGCTGTGGCTGTGGATTTTTGCATCTCGAGGTCGCAAAACCAACCTCGTGAGCAAAGGATTTTTAACTTGAACCGTTGTCTGGTCAAGCTCCTATTGTTTATTTGTAGCAGTTCGAGTGCACACCATCCCCAGAGCGGAGGCCATCTTTGCATCCTCAACTTTAAGAAGAAAAAGCGCCGTCGTCGTCACCGGAACTATAAACCATTTTTTGTTTGCAGCGTGCCAAAACATTCAATGCTATGTTGTGAGTGCGCGGGGATGCATCATGGTCCCATGTGCGGCCTATAGCCCTATTACGATCAGCCACTACTACATCACCGCTAAACGACTGTGTCACAACAGAAAAGAAAGTTTGAATGAAGGGCGATTCTATTTTCAACAAAGGATCATGTAACTTTTATTAGCCCTATTATATCATAAATCGTAAAACGAAAAATTCCTCGATAACCACTACTCATGACTATACCCTGTGTGTCTGTGAGCTAGTGTCACTGAGTGAGGGCAGAACTTTTTTTTGGGGTCTGCAGATAAAGAAAGTTATTTCCATGTGATAGTGAAGCACATAAATTCAGTAAGCTTTTATGGACAGATAATATTCCACTTCGGGCCGGTCCTGGCTGGCACCGCTCCCACAGTCATCTCAGGAGATGGATTGTTGTTACGCAAAGAAAACAGTGCAGTACTTATTGTACGACAAATAACAAAAAAAACTTCATACTTCCCCATCCATAGTAAACTCCGCGGGTGAAAGAAAGTGCAACCTTTTGTTTGTTTATACCTCCAGCGGATTCACTGAAAATCCCATGCTGGAAGAGTTTACAAAACTTGAGTTTTATCTCAAAGGTGTAAATGTTTTCTCTTTCGAGGAAAACGAAAACAAAACAAACTTAAAGTTTCTCGGAGTCATTATTCGGATTATGCCATAGGAAGTAAGAAGCAGTAAGAAATACAATAAAAATTTTTTTAGTAGAGGCAGAGAGCAACGCCACAACCTTTTGCTACTCACTCGGGGAGGGGCTATATGAAACAATTTCCAGTTTCTTGCTTCTTCCTGTACTGCTGTACACCAAGCAATAAATATAGCTGTCCAAAAATTTATGAAAGTAGCTTACTTGCATGAGAATTTATGCTGAATTAAGAGAGACAGAATAAGTAACTAATCGTTCCCTCAGCTTTCGAACCATCCCAAGGCTCCCATACAAAAACAGTGAGAAACCAGAGAAAAAAATCGTAGGCATCATGCACCATTTTCAAGGAAAGCGATTGTACAGAATTATAAGATAAACAGAGCGTACTATAATAGCAGCTACGGAGAACGTTTTTGTTTTCGCTGTGTCATCACAAGAAAAGTATTCGTCTACATTTTTCTGGTGACTTTATAAACTGTGTTGACAGTAATAGGAGTACAATATCTGAACCAGTTTCTAAAAGTTTGTCCTTGCAGACAGAGGAAAGTGAACTCCGTGTAAATAACGTCTCCAGTTTGTTTTCTGCGTATCTTTATATAGCTTGCGCTCACATTGACCGCTGTGCTTGGGAAAAAAGATGCTTTTTTTGGAGTAAAGTTACAAAAGCAACCTGAAGTCGACTTTCTTCATTTAGTGAGCTACACAAAAATGTGGTGTGTGCACGGTAATTGAAGTGAAAAAAGTATATTTCAGCCTTCAACCATCAAAGTCAGGTTTTATGTCCCATGGAATAACGAACGGAACAATAATAACAAGATTATTTTTATGACGAGCATAGCAAGCGAGTTTCAAGTGACGCAAGACGAGATGGCAGAAACATTCCGAACTGTTTCCAACTTTTTATAACTTTTTAAACGCTACATGTCAGTTTTCGGTAGTGCTGTGCGCGATGTGATAATGAAACTGAATGGAAAAATTACGATTGTTCCAGTCTAAGATTTTTTTTACTGTAGTGAAAAGGGTAATTAAATAAAAAAAAGTCAAACCATGTAAAAAGTCATAATGGGCTCTTATGACAAATTCTTTATAAGCTCAGAAATCATAATAATTATTTCAAGAATTTTTAATAGCTTTGTGCCAGTGAAGTAGCTCGGCTGGAACTTTGCTGGAGAGAAAGTTTCTTACTCTGAAAATATTCAGTACTTTTACTCTAGGAAGTGTCCTTCGGCAAGAAGGACTTTAAACCGTTTTTATAGTGTGTACCAGTTGCAGATGCTATTTCACATGCAATATTCAGCGAACACTCCCGGAAGACATGTATAAACGGTATGTATAAAGCATAACCTCGGAAAAGCATCAACAAACAGGAATGCAACACTGGGACAGGAATTGAAAAATAGCTTCTGCTCTCTCCCTTCCCGTCCCGACATTTGATTGTCTTACTTAATGCCGAGAAAAGTAGTTGAACAAGCAAGTTACTAAAAAAACTGCAGGCGATATATTATAAGGAGGGGAGTTGTTAAAGCAATAAATTTCTTGTAGAAACTCATAAAGCTGCTGTGTACTCTTCTGAAAATATAATTTACAACGATGATTATCATCATCTCTCTTCGTCCGTTTTGGTGGCACTTTCTCCAGTGACTTAGTTTTTTTTTCGGTGGTGGTCTTCCCCGTTTTTTCTCTTAACTCTTTTTTCATTTTTAGTGCGCTCCCTCTTTCAACGGGAGACCCTGATGGAATTGGAAAATGGGCTTATCCTACAATCGCATTATTTGCTAGTGCAGCGTATAATACACAAAAAGCTTATTACGTAGCTTTTTTATGTTGACAATGACTTAAGATTCTTTACTTTTGTTACAAATTGCAAAACATTTGTAGAATAGGAAGACAAGGAAGAAGGTATTTCCCATGAAGTCATGCTAAAAGTAAAGCACGACTAAAATAAACGTGGGCTTGTTAGGCAGCGCTTCCAGAAAAAACAGAAAAGTTTATAGCACTGACGCAGTTGTTGCTCTGCTGCTCGGTAGCTTGAAATATTGGAACAATATATTGGAGGCGTGTGTTTTGTGTGCGCGCTCCTAAACTCAGAAAGCATTTTTTTGCAAGGAATATATTACAATTCGCAAAATTATAAATAAAAAAATTGTGAAAGCAAAGAAAATATGTGAGAACTGGCAGAAAAAAATTGAATAAAAAAAGTAGTGCAGTGTGTTATAGTAGAATATGGTATTATTCCTGGAACGGTGGTGCTTGCTGGTGCATCAGCTTCACAGCATCGTCTTCTTTGGTGGTGCCAGTATCGCCGTGTAATTTCGTATTCGGGCTTAAGAGATTACCATAAATCCATACCTTTTAAAGTGCTGTACCTTCTCTCTTCTCTCTTTTTATTTGCAACGTAATCTGTGATAAAAATGACATGACAGAGTTAAAATATATATTCACGATCCTATTCAGACGCACTGAAAGTTGATGGGAGGAAAAAAAGCCTACAACCTGTTTATACGGAAAAGAGAGATACGGAGAATGAGAGTATCGCAGCCCATCGCAAATATTTCAAAGGGAAGGAGCAGGGAAACAAAAGCTGTCTAGCTGAGTTTTTGCCACACTTCGTCTCTATCTTTTTATTCGATCTTGTTTGCAGAAGGGAGCCTCTGCAGAGAAAACGTGGAATGTACTCACATGAAAATTTGCTAGCGTCGGGGAGAAAAAAATATATACTTTGCTCTACCTACTTTAACTTAATATGAAATATTGCTCGATAAAAATTCCCAATTTCTCTTCCATCTTCAGCTTTAGTCGTTTTGGGAGAGGAAACGTTATCCATTTTTAAGGACTCACGTTACCAAGAACGGCACCGCAGGATAGAAGAGGAAATCAATGTCTTGATCTAATCATCTAATCATATCTTCCCTATTATCATTAATGAGTGGAAATTGAATTTGAAAGGTATGACTGTGAAATGGTGTAGAAGCGAGAAAGAGTGGTGAATTCGGTAAAGGAATTCATTGACACGTATATACCTCCTTCCGCCAGTACTAGTCGCGAAACCACACGCCCAACGTTTAATGAATCATAAAAAACTGTCTGTGTAAAGTACCACTCGTTCTCAAGTGTAATGAGCACTAATAAAACACGACATGAGGCGAGCATTTTAGGGAGTTACCCATGTTTAATATGACTTTACCAAAAGAATATTCATGATAAAAGATAAGAGATTGAATTTCACACTTTATGAATGCAAAAGCGTTTTTCTCAGAAGCGCTCCTCGTCTAAAAAAATGTGAGAAGTGAGCTGTACGCAGAGGAGTTGGCTATATCGGATATCGCACATACCAGGAAAATTAAATATTACGGGGGAAAATGCCATTCACGAGCTGAAAGGCCGCATCCGTAGAAGGTAAAAGTGCTATTCTTGTGACGTAATTCATCACTGTTATCATCCAATTGTCAGAATGTCGACATACACAAGCCCGACGGAGTCAACGATGACAACAACGAGCAGTGACGGTGTCACCACGTACGAGATCCGGTTCGAAAGGAGAAAGTAAGCTTTCCTGTTTTTTAATTAAACTTCCTTAATCATATCACTCACAGACTGAAGTACTGCGCTGCGCTCTACGCTTTTCAGTTTTTTCGGTGTAATATGCAAAAAATAATATTGCCGCACATGTACTAGTTCCGGTAGTCCAGTTCTTCCAGTAAGAATAATATAATATTTGAGCTGCCTTTCTAAAAGTTTGAAGGTTAGGGCGTTATTGCACATGGGAATTGGGTTAAATGACACGTTGCGTGACGTGAAGTCCTCGAGTGAGCGTATTGTTCCTGCTTTTTTGTAGGCACTTCCTAGTTTACGAGTACGATTTGATCGGTTATGTTCATGTTGATGGATTCTGCCTGGATTTTCCACTTGTTTATTCCGTCGAACACTTGAACTTGACCATGTACGCGAAATGCGAATATGCCATTAGACTATTTCCTCATATCCAAAATTATTTCAAAAGCTACTTAAGCGTTTACTTGTACTCACAGTATTCTATTAACTAATTAAAAATCTACATGAGAAGTAGTGTGCATTTAAGCGAAAATGACTTCGCACCCAGGGCAGTCCTTTTCCCTAATGTAAAGTTATGCTGCAGATACGAATAAGTAGGTAACCCTCATTAAGGGGAGGGTGACCTCCACACAATAAATCTAAATTAAACTGTTTTTAGTGATGTAAACTTGGAAAATGTGAAATTTTACACTACCGTGAAAAATTCTAACACTGCTGCAGTAAACTGAAAATTCTTTTTATTACGTAATACACCATTTGAAATGCAAAAACGCAAAGTTAGCGTGAAAAAAGTGGGAAAGTATGGGAGTAGGAAACAGTAGGCGAGCTGACTTTTGGAGCAGAGAAGGCTTCCAAGCACCTTCATCATGCTTTTATTGACAATATTATTAGCATAAATTATGGTTTATATGGTACACCAACAACACGCATGCATGCATTTTTATACTTGCACTAGCAAAAAAAATTTCCATTTCACGGGGCATAATCATAGTAAAAAAAGCCATTCTGATACCGTTTACGTCTTACGTCTTACCTTTTGTAATTCATATTTCTCCACCTTCGCCGTTTATGTGCACAAGCTTTTCCTTGCCTCACTTACTTTCATAAATCTCTTATGTATAAAAAAAGTAAGAGGGCGAGAACAGAGGTGAACATGTTTGAACAAAAAAAAATTGAAACGTTTTCAAAAAAAAAGATATGAGAAGGAATTGTCCATAACTCCTCTTGTGGGAAGTAAACATCAGCCCGATTATTTATTACTTCTTCTTTGTATGGAGGAGCTTCAAGACGTATCTCTTCATTTTCAGGAAAGTGAGCAGCGCCTTTTCGATTTGTGTATTATGAAAAAAAAGTGAGTGGTAATAGGATGGAGAAGAGTTGTACGTGCCCCAGCAGGGAAAATTTATAAGCTGGAGCTTCCTCTGAAATGCGCACTTTTCGCAGTAGGCACATGACGACATGACTCAAACATCCTGTCTTTAGCGAAATGAAAAATCCTTCTCGAGAAATATTTATGACAAGTGTATCGGGCAAAAAAAGAGTAAATACGAGCTGCAAAAGGGATGGTTGTTGAGGTACTACTTTATTTGCATATTTTGATGTTGTATCAACATGCTGCAAAATTTATGCTGGGGTAGTGCACTATGAATGTCTTTGGGAGTTCGTTGATCACAAAAGAAAAAGATTTTTTTTGAGTTGAATGATTTCCGATAAACGACATTTACTGAGGAAAGCCATGTTTCCAGGTTTTCCCATTTAGTATTTAGGCCTGACCTTTGCTGTCCCATTTCTTATCTAAACTGAAAGTTTATTGACTTCCGAGATAGATTTTTTTAATTTGAGACACTGCTTAAAAAATTTGCTCGCGTGTGCAAAATTGCTTAAAACTATATTTCCATCTTCACTACCTAAGTTTATGCAAGGAGTGAAGGAGCTTGTTCATTTTAGGCTATCTAGTCTTGAACAAGTTATTTTTGATAACTTTTAAAAGTTTCTATGATAATAAATACTGAAGATAAACATTTTGGTGTATTCCGATAAGAAATATTTATTTTTCTTTTAAATTCTGTAATTGGTCAATGTCAGCTTGCCGACAAAGTGAATAGCCTAATTTTACAGACGTTGAAGGTGTAACATTGAGCACTTCCAGTTTCTTTATATCTATAAATAGTATGAGCTCAATTTAATACATATAATTCCGCACTTGTTGTACGAGGAGTGCCTAATATACTTACTCTTCACGTCTCACCTGAGCTGTTTTACAGCATTGCTGGTTCGTTTAGTTTTAAGTATTCATAAATTCCTGTATTTTAAGCATTCATAATCAATTGATTTCCTCTGAAGATAAGTTCAATTGTGAAGCAAGTTGAAATCAGAAATGAAGGTTATAGCGCTGGTTGCACTACAAACTGTGAAAGATTTAGAGTAGGATTTCCTCAATTTTTTTCAGCTTCCTGCCTAGTTGTCCTCAACTTCTAGGATTTAATATTTCCTTTAAGTAAAAGCCGACTTTTGCGAACATCTTCAGACTTCAACTACAAAACCGCTCTTGCAAAATGCTACTGTGGGCAGGAACTGTACGAAACTAAATTTTTTAGTCTAAAGAGCTATCTGTTCTAGTGGCCTTGTTACCAGATAGATGATATAGGTCCTTACGATTACACAGTTATTCGCTAGTACTGGTGATTGTACTTACTTACATAGCTAAACGTATTAAAATAATATGTCACGACGTGCATGGTTTAGTTCGAGCTAATCTCCCCCATTAAGGCTACGAGTGAAGCAGTCTCAAATTGCGTAACCGCTTTGCTTTGATATGCTGTTCTTAACAAGATACGGTTACATAAGCGCATACTTTTTCTCTTGTTTTGCAACTGGATACCTTCAGCTACATAGTCATATAGTAACTCAGTCTCTGCTAAATATGAATGAATTGTACTGGGCCAAAAAATACAAAAGGAAAAAAAATTGGCAATATGTAGTCATATTAATTTCAACTTGTTCGTACGAAACTAACAGATAATTGCGTGTTATGATAAAAGAATACGTGTAAGTATTTTTTTTTACTTAAAAATGTTAATACGACTGACTATATTTTTGCATGTTACTGTGCTAGCTGCACTGCCTTCTTCAACATAACAGAGCAGAGAGTATAAGGACTCAGTACATTTTTACAGTTGAAGTGCGTTTAAGAACATGCTCGTTCAACGCAATATGTACCAGTTAACCAGTTTAATCAGAACATTCACGTAGTTGATATTGATATTTATTGCAAAGTTACTAATCGAAAAATTTGTTATTGGCCGCAATGAATTCGTATTCCATTTTAAATTATCCACTGAATGTTTTTGAGTGCAGACGCAGCACTAAAGTATTTGCACACTTGCTGGCTCAACGCATTAAACAAGCGCAGCTAAAAACATTCCCTGTCAAAACCTCAAAACTGATCGGCAATGTTGCAGCATTATGCTCGCCTTATGTCTTCGCAATGTAGCTGGCGCGAGTGAGATACGATACATGAGTGTACCGGAAATGCTCAATGAATCTCTGCATCGCTGGCATATTATAAAATTAAAATTAGGATAAATTGCTTCGTAAGTTAAACAAAACTCTAGACTACAATTAGGTTGTATGAAGGACCACTCTGCAGAATAATTGTCTATATGAAAATTGAAATTGTATATTGTATGAAAAGAATATACCAGTTAGATATGAGTTTATTGTCTGTGAGTGGTAATTGTGGTCATTACTATTACTCATGATAATGTATTCCTTGTCATGGTCATTATTTACCCACCAAGACGGCACTGCACTTCTGGGCACATTTTTTTCTCACTTTAGTTGGACTCGTCTGTAGATAGAAATGAGCAATTTCTTGGTTTACGTCAATTCCTGATTTATAAGTTCTTCCATTTTATATTTTCGTCAGTAAAAAAACTCCTTACCTACTACTATTACTGCTATATAGGATCGAAAACTTGTTTTGGCATGGATTTAAAACTAGTGCTCGAGTTTCCTTTTTACTTCGCAAAAACTTCATTATAACTGACTACAACTTTTTAGAGTTAATTTAGTTTCCATATATAATTTTTGCATAACTTGCAAAAGTAACTTGCGACTTCTTTGTCGGTGAGTTTTACGATGTGCATCGCGAAGATCATGAAGCGGCTCGTGTTTTTGTAGAAGATACATACATAAAGTGCAGTTTTTAAGTTCAAAACTGTTCTCATTTTTGCTATTTTCTGGTTCGCTTCCTTCATCAATCAATGAAATTGAATGTTAAATCGGAAAGTTTAGTGCGCTTTTGAGCAGCATTTATTGCTGTTTCATTAATCAGTGTCGCTGTTACTACTTTCAAAAGGCTTAGCTGTTTACTCTTTTTCTGTGCCAACTATTCACTTTAAAGTTGCAGAATTGTGAAAAAAATGAGGACAGAAATTCATTTGGCTAGGTCAAATACGCTGGATAAGATCCTACTTAGGTATGCTTTTGTGATGCCTACGTGTATTAGAAGAAAGATAATTGCTGTCGTTATCTAAAAGATAAAGCAGCAAAGATACGTGATTTCATTGTTAATTTATTACCTGATCGCCACGCTTGTATGATTACTGTTAGCGCAACTCCTAATTTTTTCGTAAAAGCTGTACTCACGAGGTAATGCGTGGGTTGGACATTGAATAGAATGTAGTACATTTAGTCGGTATTGTGAAACTTGCTACATTTCCTTATCTATTAGCTGCAAGCACCATTTTTATTAGAGACTTGCGTTTCTCTTATCTTCACGTATATTATCACCTCACCTCCGATATTGACTAAGGATGTACGAAGTTTTATGACAACTGGAAAAGTTTGGAAGGAAACGGTTAGCACATACTCCACTTGTTATCAGTGTAACGCGAGCTCTAAACTTGACAGAAGTCGAATTTTGGTAGACGCAGAATGGAAACTGGGCAGTTTTGCTTAAAAAGTGCATTCGTTGGAAATATGCATATCTATCTAGTTGTGTAGCTCTATTTAAAATCTCTCACTGAGAAATATTTGATAGATGACAATTATTTTGGAGTGAGAAGTGAGCAAGTTTTGCTACAAAAAGTTCAACTTTTCCAGAAATATTACTTTTAGCTGTACATAGATACTTTGCACGAAAAAATAATAAGGAAAAACGCTAAATATGTGGAAGTGCCGAGAGAGTGTGTGTTATAATATAATTATTTTATGACTTGGTTCAATGCACTGATTTAAGCACCATACAAGACAAGTACTGATTTCATTATAAAGGGATTAAAATGTAGAGAAGGAAAATACACAGTGCGCTTGAGTTCATCGTTGACGATCTTTCATTTGGGGTACCACCTTCAAAGGGATTGTTTTTAACTCCGGGAAAAATGATTACTGGTGAGTAATAACAAGCTTATAGTTAGTTATTATTTTGATTGTGTTGCCTCATCTCATGTCATGTGTCGTAGCGTAGAGAATGGGGGCATGCTTGGTTA
Source organism: Acrocyrtus sp. NNG-2020 (assembly GCA_027744115.1). NCBI lineage: Eukaryota > Metazoa > Arthropoda > Collembola > Entomobryomorpha > Entomobryidae > Acrocyrtus > Acrocyrtus sp. NNG-2020. The sequence goes on along the minus strand of JAHZND010004185.1, from coordinate 7,677 downwards.
ATTATTTACAGTGGTGAAGTGGTGGGCGGGTACAATCCAAAATTAGACCGACGAAAACGTAAAGACAAGGAAAGTAGTTTTGTGTTTAATTCGTTTGAACGGAAGTAAGTGTGAAAGTTACGTGTCCGGCTCACCGAGTTGGAAATATTTTTCCAGCGAGGATGCTGGAACTGGATCTGGATGTGTAGGTATCTTGTACTGAGCGGATGTTACTTCTCTTTCTCTGGAAAGAGAAACCGTAGGCCATTCACGTATTTACACTACAATGAAGCTCATACTGTTTTCAATTATTTCAGAGAGAGTGAATAGAGCCAATTTAGTTTTTGTTTGTAGCTCGCCTCGTGCTTTTTAAAAGAAGGAGGGCAACCTTGTACAGTGCTGTTCCCAGTGTGTAAATGATCAGGACCCACAAAGCCCATTCATAACTTGCACGATTAGTGCTACGCTGATGATTAATGAATGAACATCATGTAAAGAGGTACATAATGATCTAACAGTCGAAAATTAATTGGAGGCTGCTTGCGGAGTCTGTAATTTCTTTCTTAAAATGCTCACGATTTGTCATGCGATTCGTCTTACGCTCTCTCCCTGAAGTAATGAAGTAACTTCATTAACACCATTAATAAGAAGGGAATTCTTCCGAAATTCACTGAGTCCGCTATCAGTTTCAAGGCACCTAGTAGAATGCTTCAACAGAATATAATTACAACGTTTGCAAAATTACTGGAGAAATGAATCAGGATGGACCTGTACAAATATTGTAATAGACAATTTATTTGAATTTAATATCGGCATCTAAGTCTGCATTTTTTAAAGAAAATTTCTGTTGGCAATCATTGCGTTTTTTTGAGCGCTAAAACTTGTCATTAGTATTCATAGTCCTTATTTAGGTGAATTGTATTACCAATTAAAATATTTGTCCCTACCTGACCCGGTCATGATAACATATACTTTTTTGCTCTAACGCCGTGACTTATGACTTAAGAGCTACAAATCGTATTTACCTAAATAAATTGAAATACATTTATACAAAAAGTGGAATAATACATGTGCATTGGATCCTGCACTATTAAAATATTGCGTATTATTTCTCGCCTTTCCTAGCACAATAAAAAGTTGCAGTTATATGTATTTTTAAAGATCCAGAAGGATAAATCTCGGCAAGCTTCCTCGATCCTTCTTTTTACTTCAACTTTAGCCAGGCTAAGCACTCGCCAATTCCCATTTCAGTATTCTACTTCCTTGCTAGAAAAAAATAAGACGTATATTGGACGTGAACACAAAAGAGATTTTTTAGAGGAAGAGGAGAAAAACGATTGAAGTGGCTCAGCAGAATATTACAATGGTGTCTATGAAATCGGGGAAGCTATACAGGAGTTATTGTTAGCGAGGCAGAGGGTGAGAGTGAAAGTTTTCTTCTCAGTTCTCACTAACATCTCTGTTTTCTTCGGGTGCCTTATGGCAGGCTGTCAAAAGAGTGTGGGAAATACAGTGAGAAAGATTTGCAAGATTAAGGAGTTTTCCGAAGACGTGCGGTCTACACTCCACTTTCCACTATTTTGAACTTTTGAGCTGCTACTACAACAACTCAACACTGGAATAGTATGGATGCTCACTATTTTCAAGTTTTGACACACGTGATATATTGATATCAACAGTAGCAGTTGGACCAAATTCAATAAGGCAAATGGAAAATCACGCACTGCCAGTTGCCACTTAAGACAACCGCTGAAATGTTTTATGCAAAACAAAGAGAAGAAATTTTTTACTTGTCTTTCTGGATTTTTGAGTCGTGGCATGTCCACACTTAAATTTCATTGTTCGTTCGTAATCAGAATGGCTGCAGACGGGGTTGAATTGGAAAAACTAGTTTGGCATCAGTTTTACGACTCCACCAGAATCAATTAGTAGGAAAATTAATTAAATTTAATTTAAGTACTAAATTAATAAGATACACAGAAACTTATCAATTATTATTATTACAATAGGAATAGTAGTTTTCTGTATGGCGTACCAGTCACAATTACAGTACGCATAGTGGTAACAACACTTGTCAGTTGTCAGATTGAATTCACGCAAGAAATCCACATTCAAATGAGCTTGGTCTCAGGTTTTTCAGAGTGAAATTGTAAATTGGTAGTTCTCAGCAGGAGCAGGTGTATGGCTTAACCGGCTTGATAAGCTGCTAGGAAAAGGGCAAATGCAAACCACAAAAAAACTTTTTATGCTATTTTAGCTTGTAGCCATTATTCTCAATTCTATTAACCAGATATATTTGTATTTTCCTAAGCAATGTCATTTTATTATTATTACTGCCGCACCCCTCTCAACTACTTTATTGTGTTATTGTTATGTAGTGTCAAAAAATGCTTTTTTATAACTTGAGTTGAAAATCGTGTTTCGCAAAAAGTTGAGAAAAAAAATTATTCTCTTTCTCAGGCGTATGAATCATTTTCTTCTTTTTATCCTTCGTTTTTGTAGATGAATGAGCGTACTGAATGTACGTAAAGGCTGACTTGCAGCTCACGGTTTTCTTTTACAGCCCTTGCCAAAAAAAAGTTAGCTCTGTGAAAAGAACTTCTTGTTTGGTTTTTTTTGATGCAATGTATTGCATATTGCATTGTGTATTGTGTGTACATACAACATAAAAAATACCAAACTTCTATTTTTTCGGTTATTGAAAAATAATGAAAAAGCCTGTCAATGTTCTCAGCGTGAACTTGCTACGGATAGAATTTCTGAATGCGTTGAGCTCATAGTGAGAATGACGAGGAAGTTGGAGAGGAGAGAGAACAGAAACGTGGAAGTTGAAAGAGAAGAGCTCAACATTTTTTTTCAGCTCCTTTTCTGTGTCAATGAAAGAAAATAGTTATACTTGTTCAAGGAAAAATGATGACAATGATGATAGTAATGATGAGTTATTGGTTTGCTTGAAACATGCCAGTGCCAAGAAAATTTCAAGTTTTACGGAACTTTATTGTTCCGTTGCTGGGATTTTCCGTACTCGTAATAATGCTTTTTTTGCGACCTACGAACTCATCTTGGTTTCCACACTCCCTCCATATTATACCCATCGTCGTCATCAGTAGAGCAAAGAAAAGAACTGTGAATGCACCAGTGATTAAAAAATTTAGGGAGGCTCTCTTAAAATCGTAAATCAGATTAGCAAAGTAATCTTAAGTTAGCTGAGCAGAATTTGCCAGAAAATTATTACAAAACAGGAAAAGATCCTTATACACGTGTCCCTAAGTAATATTTCGGGTTATCTGGAAAATTTACTGCTCTCCCACATCCAATACAACTTTTCTTTTGCACGTTGTATGAAAAAGTGTTTTTTGCTCAAATGAGCTTCTTCCCTATCCTCCACTCTCTACTTTCACAACTACAGTCCAGCCCATTCTTCTGCTCTAATTAGTGAGCGTTGTAAAACTGTCAAACTTAAAGTTATGTCTGTGTGTTATTAGATTTAGCTTACTATAAAAGGAGGGAAAAAAACTCCGACCCTCCTAATTTTACCAATTCCAGTTCCAACAACAACAAACTAATTTATCCCATGATGTCATTATTTTTCGAGCTTTTCAGCGCACTCCTACTCCATTGTTAGTTTATAATAAATCATGCGCTACGGACACTGCTCAAGACAGCCATACAAGTTGATACGTTGGCCCTTCCCTATTAATTTATATCTAGTAAATCATGTATAGCTTCCTTTTTTTTCTCATGCGGATTTTCAAAATTTGAAAATGATACGCTCTCCCTCTCATCAATTACCACAGTGCTCCACACACTCTGTTTTGCATGACATGTCGATGATGGCAATGGCAAGCCACTAGAACAGCCAGCTTCTCCATTACTTGAAGTGCCTTCTCGGTGGGAAGTGGAGAGCCAGAGCAGTGTTTCAAAAAGGATGCGTTCGATGAAATACAATATCTTATTCTCCTTCTAGTCTAGTACATACTTATGCTAATATCTGATGTACTCATTGCCGGTTTCTTCCTCAGCTATAGCCATGTATTTTTATGTCTCCTTCTCTATTGTAAACTTTCACTCAAGCGAATCAGACCGTAATGGAATAATGCTGGAGCTGGAAGCTTGATCTGCTTCCCATTTTCGGGGGCCCTTCCGCTAAATACACGCGTTCCACTAAACATCCGACAATACTTGTCAAGGGACGGAGAATACACACTGGAAAACAATAATCCAATCCGTGTCTCGTCTCCAGTTGCTCTGGCTGGTGAGATCTACGAGCGGAGAAAGTTTTTTCAGTTATGACTAAATTCTCATATTTTTTTGCAAGTGGGAGAGCCAAATAGTAGTGGTGGTGCAATATGAGACCGTTTTATTATTTTTTATCCTTTCAGGAATCTGAATATGCATATCTGTCTGTTTTTTCGTTTTATAAATGTGCTGCTTCCTTCCTCCGTGAAACGGCAAGAAAAAAAATTATTTTTGGATAGTTCCATTCATTTTTTTCTGTGTATCTGTACATGCCTACTTAAATACAGAAAAAATGCTCGCCTAGACCATAGTCGGTATACTACACTCAAAATACACTGAAATATGCATTGTTATACAGTTTTAGTGACTAGTGCTTTTACTAATGCATGTAGCGTAGGATTTTGTCTTCCCTCTCCTTACTTTTTTTTGGGAACTGGGACCAAGAGAAATATTACGAGTTTTTGTAACTTTATGTGCAAAAGATTGCACATATTAATGTAAATTACGAGGGAAATCGTAAAACTGGAGAAAAATAAATGTATCTACTATCTACCTATTTCACTCAAAGACTAGGCCATGCATGTATAACAAAAGCACTTTACACGTATGCAATCTAATATCATCTAGCTATAATCAAATCACAGGAAAAAGTTCGTTTCTTTATGAAATGGTGTTGGTAGCTCTTTTCGTTTTCGCATAGGGTTTTTTTTTATTATTTGTACATTCATGCTACCCCGCATGCATTCAAATACTGGCACTGGTTCTCGGATCGGAGAAATCGGAGTATTTTTCTGCATCAGAGTTTTGCATGTAATCTTGAAAATAGAGCTTATTTGTGCCACTAGTAACCTTACCCATTGAAGAATGGCTGGGAAACGGGAGCTCTGTCGGTGGTATGCACATGGTAGAGTAAGGGAAAACTTTGATAGTAAATTAGCCAAAGACGGCGACGACTCCAAACTCACTCCCCAACTTTCCAGAAAAATAAACTTTTTTTGGGACTGGAACGCTCAGAATGACTGGAATGTAGTATGCATTGAAAAAAAATAACTTTGCAGAATTGCTTCACAAGAAATCACAAGGAGAGATACGATAGAGCTATATGATCACGATCATCGTCTTTCAGGGAGCTTGCTTGGAAAGCGATATTTTTCAGTGGAGTTAACCACCACATATTTCACTGTGCTTGTGCTACAGTGGTGGTGGACAGAGAAATTATTTCCATACATTGTACATATAAAATTATGTACATTTACAGTTGTCCTTTACGAACTCCGAGATCCAGTGCACTTCGATGAAGTTAAAGTACTGAGCTCTACGAAATTTAATAATATCTCTCCGACATGGTTGCATTCACTAAAATGATTTTCTGACAGACGAAGAGGAAGAGAGTGAAAAAAATATATCTAAAAATTCGGACTTTTTTTCTCCTCTTTTCAAATGTAAAATGCTGAATAAGTTTATTTCAGAAGACTTTCTTCTCTACATTATGCATTCGGTAAAAAAATGTATTATTAAAATGGCTATTTCGAGCGTTTTTCCCTTTTTTATGGTTCGTCCAATGGCATAGTTTCCTCCGAGTCTGTTTTCAAAATCAGCTCATTTTATCTGAGAAAATGGAGCATTCCATTGAAAGCATCTCTCTAGTCTTTTTTTTGAAGATGTCTTCTTCCTCATTCTAGTGTGTACACTTAATATTAGAGTATCGACTGGTTGGAAGTCGGCGGCCATCTGTTACTTAATAATAAGCATTCATTTCTCATATATTCTTCCCCGGAAAAGAACTTTTTATGCATGCATGCACCGTTTCCACTTGTCTTCCCTGCCCGTCTTCCAAGCGTCCATTCCTGCCACAGCAACAATGCCGAATTTGGACTAGTGCGAAATCTAAGTGAAATGTGGATACGTCCCTGTCTCTGTTTATATTATAGGAAAATCTTCTTTCAAGTATTGTATCTTGTTGTTTGCATGGTTTTGAATTGGTTGTTGGAAGAAAATCACAAAAGCGATATATAGCTGATATATAGTCTCCAAGAAATCTATACTGAGGGAAGACTCTTCTGTATCGAAGAGCAGAGATGAGGAGACAGTGAAAATGTAAAGAGGGAAGAGAGAGAGAGCACAAAAGCGGATTATGGTCTTTTCTTTGCCTTGCAGCTTTTTTTTGCAGTACTTTCTACTTACGCTGTCGTTTTTTCGCCTTCGTACTTCCTCACTGAGAATAAGTCCTTTATGGAGGATACACTCATCCCACACGTCTCTTTCATCATATCACATCACAATGCCTTTTTTTCTTATTAAGTAATTCGCTTGCGTAACTGGTTCTTGATTTTGATCCTCCACTTTTCAACTTCTGACGTGATGAGACCGCCTCGGAAATATGTGCATCTTAAGACTCTGATTAGGCACTTTGAGTGATTTTGAGCCTCTTAACGAATAACGACCATGTTTTGTATCGTTATATGTAGTTGTGAACTTTCATTAGTTTTTAGTTCTTGTACCTTTTTTCCCAGGGAGCTTCTTTTCTTTGAAAACTTTAACGAGATCAGTAGCCAGTAGCCAGCGATAAGTTAATTAGATAATCTGTGTGAAACTCCCGATGTCAAAGTGTTTGCATGCAAGGGTTGCGGTTTTTTTTAAAGGGAAACTTTCAGCTTGCGCACGAACTTCGTGGCAGCTACAAAGCTTTGATTAATGCTTTATATATTCGTGCGTCTTTTCTCAATGATGTTTCGGTAAAGGATTTTTCTTTCTTTCTCGGGCTTCTTTAGATCATTAGTCAAGCAAGGCACGGGGAAAGTGCTAGAACGGCTTTCCGATGGCAAAAGTAATTTCGTACTAGATATTATGCACTTATAATTTCCCCGTAACTAGTCGTGCTACAGCTGTATAGAGAACACAGACAAGATATGTGTGATGGATTAAAATAATAGATGAAAAAAAAGCAGATGTTTCCTCCCATATTTACATAATTTTGTTCTAAACGACCTTTTCACCTTCATTAGGTTCCACCAAATCATACTCTCTTGTACCGTACCAGTCAGCACTCACTTCACTTCACGAGTTTCCATGCCAGGTCGCCATTATTACCGACTTGCGGAACGGATCTTATTAGGATATCCCGAGAAAAAATTGCACCTGTTTCAACAAGATCATAAGATCCTTTTTATTCAGAATACTTTAATGAAAGTGGCATAATAAAACGTTATCTTGATAGTTGATCGCATCCTAATTTTAAAAATGCATGTGAATTGGAATACATAAAGCGTGTAGTATCCCACTTTCGCCATGGCTCTGTTTCTGACGAAAGCAGGATAAAAGTTGCTTGTTGCCAAAAACAATTTAGTCTCAATTCCAATAAATTCCTATTAAAAATGCTATCGGGGCAAAATGAAATTAATTCAAAGAACGATTATTGCAAATTAATAAGAATGGAATCATTAATTTCTCTCAATTACG
>JAHZND010004184.1:0-21587 GCA_027744115.1 Acrocyrtus sp. NNG-2020 | reverse complement strand
GTGAACAAGTTAAGTAGTTATTAGTTTGTGAGTATATAGTCTAGTCTAGTCTACACCTAAAAAAATTAATTTGCTTTGTACATGTGACAACTAAATTTTCCTCAACGATTAGAACATTTTTTTGTGATTTTATTTATATTTTTTTTTACAATAAATGGTCATTTTAACCAGACTGAGTTTTACTGTGCGCTATATAGCTTATCACCCTCGAGATTTTTTTTCTCCAGTGTATTCCAAGCAAGAAAAATTGTTTCCTTGTTCGAGTCCCAACTGGAAATACATGCACAGTTGGAGTGAGTGCGCGATGAGCCCAGAATAATGAATGAGAAAACAGAGAAATGGATATATCCAATTGATTACAGAGCTCGAGAGCCTCTTATTTGCTCTCCATTTCCCCCACCCCAACCGCCTTATCCCAGATTCTGATCACAGCTAAGAGCAACTTTTTTTTATATTCTTACATTTCCCCTCCACATTTCAACCTTGTATGATATCAAGTGAGTGATTACAAGCAAGGAAGATAACTTCCTGACCAGACATTATTTTCTCTTTTTTGTTTACTTCTAACAACCCATATTTCTTGATCTTTTCTCAAGAAATTTTTTTTGTTTCCTTTGCAGGTTGCTGAGCTATTCTCTTTCATCTCCGCTACAGAGAACTTCTTGTGCCTTCTTCCTACGTAATCTGCATATATTAAGTTTGGGACGTGCCTTTGCTAGCTGCGAGCACATAGTCTGAGATGAAAGAAGAAGGAATCCAAATGCAGCAGAATCTGAATTCAGCATCTTAAGGACTTTCTCTTCTCCTTCTTCTCCTTCTTCCACGCTGTACAAAACACATTCCATTCCTTTTGCAAAAACAAAAAGTCTAACGGGATTATTGTTTTTTTTTCTTGGGGAAACTCACTCTAATCTAGTTTGACATTTTGCAAGCGTGTCTGTCCTCTTTTTCTTTTTTTTGGTTCTCTCATTCTTCACATTTTGCTCGTTAGGGAAAACCAAAGTAAGCAAATTACGGTATTTGCTAAAATATCCTAAAACCACCCACTTAAATTAGCCTGTCTGCTGCTATACTGCTCCTTATTCTCTTCCCCATTTTTTAAATGGGGTTCCAAAATGGCAATAAATTTTTGTCTTCAGAGTCGCCATCCACCATCACATCCACACTATCAGTTTGCAATCAGTAAAGATAAATGTTCAAAAATGGAGAGAACATTCCAATAAAAGAAGCATTCCCCGAAAATAAAATTATCCTGGAACATAAACAGAGCCATCTCAGCCTCCATAACAGCCTTCACAGTCTTCCATAACTCTGCTAAATTAGATGGTAAAAGAAAAAGACAAAAAAACTTTTTTTTCTTCTCTCCCTCCCCATTTTTACTTCCTGATTAGTTGACTGTACCCTCACAGAAAATGTAACTTGACATCATAAAGTGGAGTAGAAAAACGAAAGACTTTTTTTCCAGTGAAGAAAAAAAAACTTGTCTGAGCCGTTCTTTTTCTCTAGACAAATGTATAAATGGGTTTTAATACATTATCTTGATGGAACTGAGAGAAGGAGAGGGAAAGAGGGGAAAAGAGAGAAAAAAACTGTCAACTGGAAGCAAAACTTTTCCCCCCTTCTTTCTTATAGCCTCCCTCATGGCAATGTTCTCATTCAGAGTGTGTGCGTAGAAGAAGTAGCTCTTAAGCTTATATAAGCCAGTGTAAACACTGTTACTTTATTAGCTCAGGAAATTGTAAGTTTCTACTCTACCTATGATGTATGCTTGTTGAGATGATATGCCCTACTTCCTTTTCGTTTTTATAGAATTTTGAAGGAAGAAAATTTTCTTCCCCGTCATTATATATATATATTTAGGGAGTGGAAACGGGAGCTGGAGACAGCTCGACAATTTTTTTTCTGGTCGGGGGAAAAAGAGAAATGAGGAAGGAAGGAGAAAAAAGATAAGTGAGATGAGTTGTGCTGATGTCGTTAAAAAATAAAGGAGAGCTGCTCCACATAAAAAAAATCTCACTCATTTTTCCTTCATCCTACTTGTTGGAGGGAATTCTCTTCATTATCAAGTAGGAAGGAAAAGTATCGTGTCTCTCCACTTTCTTTTTTCATCTTGGTATGGAAGTAGCCCCAAGAAAAAAAACTTTTTTGGCTAATGTTCAACTAATAGAAGGAATAGGGGAGAGGCAAGAACGGGAAGAGAGAAAGAGAAGAGTAATAAAAGGAATGTTATGGAAATACATATCCAATCAGAAAATTTAGCAACTCAATTATCATCTTTTTTTATGCTTGCAGACTTTCCATATAAATCTTTTTGGAGTGAGAATGAGGATAAAAAAAATAAAGTTTAGTGTGTGACGGGGAACCATCAATAAATGAAGTTAAACAAGGAAACGGCTGTGAGTGGGGAAGGTTAACATAAATTTAATTTTGGGAAGGGAATATCTTTGGATAAAGTTATATTACCAGCAGAAATAAAAAAAGAGACTGTGGGGGGTGGGGGGAAAATCAGTATGGCCCCTGTTGTTCCACTTCAACTTTTTCAGAATAGGCGAGAAGGTATTGGTATGCTGGCGATAAAGGAATTAGTTGAGAGTGGTTATCTAATACTTTTCCAGTTATATAAATTTGGGGAAAAAAGTTAAGAGCTCTGCTTGTTTACTTTTTTTTCTGGAGAGGAGTCCTAAATGTGGGAAAACTGTGGTGTGGTGTCTTTTGCGGTCTTTACTAGTCTCAAGTGTGTCCTTGTAAGAAAATCTAAAAACTTTTTTTGCGAGTTTTTCCTTTCCTCCCTCCCTCCCTACAAGTTTTATATAAAGTGTGGTGCAGCTTATATTATATTTTTTCAGAGACAACTCCGCAATAAGGAAATCATTTGGGTGGAGGCAACCAGAAAAGACAAGAAATCTTCAGTTTAAGAGGACATCCCAAATTACACGAGGGAAAGTCCCCCACTTGCTCCCTCACAGTTGTCACTTCCATTTCACACTATTAGCCAAAAAAGAAAAGGGCATTTTACGAGCGGAAGCAAATTAAACCGACTTTTATTCTCTCTTCTGCTTCCATCTTCATTCAGTTTATGATGTATTTTTTAACTTCCCAATTTAAAATTAATGTCCCTTTGTTTTCCTTTTATGTATTTTTCGGGAAATGTTCTCCTCCCAGGAAGTTTATGGTTGTTCGGGACAATGAGTACATCGAGATTTACGAGCTACCCCATTCTACTGTTTTTTAGTTCGCTATTCTTTTTTAGTTTACCTCCTCCGGAGCAGCAAGGCAATCTATTCCGGTTGAATGAGGGTGCTTTTGAGAGTGGCACCTTTCCCTCAGCACATACATATCCATCTCCAGAATATTTTCACCGGTCAAGCAGAATATATTTGCGGGAATGAGAGGAAATGAAGTCAACAGGATCGTAAAACCAGTCGGCTTTTAGTGCCACCGAAGAAAAGGGAGGAAACCCAGGTGGGATTTATAGCAGGTTTGGCCATCCGCCACACAAAAACCACCTCAAATGTCAAAGCATAACCGTTTCCCAAGCCAGAAATATGTCTTGTCTATGAGAACTCAGCTCAGCTTGTAGATGAAATGCATAATATCTTCTGCTATCTGCCCCCCTCTAAAACGTCACTTTTTACGGTCTCCTCGTGAAAATCAACTCCTGTCGTTTTACAGACTCTAAACATTTTATTTCCCAGTCCTCCCATTCTCCACATTTCCCTGTCAAAAATATTTTTTTTCTTTGCTCCGATATTATTGCTCCGATGATAACTCACTAGATCCCTTTTTAGCGCTCCAGTAATGGCTCATTTTAGTGGGGCTGGAGCCTCCATACTATATACTGCCCTGCGCTTTTGTCTTTTTTTTTGCAGGGAACACTAAAGCGGAATTGATATGCAAGGTTTTTACTGGTTTGCGCGGGTAGTTAAGAGGACATTAAATTCCTCTTATCTTTGTGTTCGAGTAATTCACCCGGCTAATGCTCTTTTAAGTTTCCTTTTTATCATTTATTTTACTACTTAATGAAACGAGCGCAACGAGGTAATGATGTACTGCAGGTAAAGCACTTTCAGATTTTCTTCTTGGGATGACCTCCTCCTTCTCCCTCTTCGTAAAAAATCAGAGGGAGAAGGAGGAGCCATAAAGTGCACAAAGTGCCTTCCCAGAAAAAAAGAAAGACTTTTATCTTCCCGCTAGCTGGAAAATGCACGTCCCACTAGCTACACATATAAATTTTTTTCTATATCCGGAAGAGAACAATTTCTCTCCGTCAACGCAGATTACTGATATTAATCTCACAGAGGAGAATATTCCTTTTCATCCGTTTTTCCTTTTGCAAGGAAAAACCCAGGAAAAAACGAGCCTCAGCTATAACGCATCACTCTCCTCCAGATACAGATTGCTCCTGACAACTCATTAATTCCGGCCGTGTTTTTCACTACCAATAGCTTTCCTCAGGGAAATATACACTTTTTTTACAAGAGCAATGTACAGCATGTGGATTGGCTTGCAAAAAATAAATAAATTCGCAAAATAATATTATTTTTTTGCTGTTGAAAAAAATACGTTCTCAATCTGTCCCTTTCGATTCCTCCTTTTTCTAGTGTGCTATAGTGCGCAAGGGTGTATATAAGGGCTCCTCTCACCACAACCCTTTTTTGTACACTGTACCGTTATTTATGGCACTTGTCTAGCCTATGAAAAGGCATAAATTATCAAAGGAGCTTTGGTAAGCCATATGAAAGGAAAACTTTTGTACTAGTGTGCCACAACTGCAAATTCACAAATTTAATTATACTCCTCATCTCATCTTGTTTTTTTGTATGGAGCCTCAGCCACAATCCTAACGACATTACTTCGGTGGAAAAGTGTGAAGGAGTATTTTGCATAAAAGGAGAAAGTCATCCTTAGTGAAAATATTATGCGTGGTGGGAGCAGGGAGTGCAGGTTCAAGTATACCTTTTATTTCCACTCAACTTCACGTTTCATCCAACTTATTATTTGGTGGAGGGAAAAAATAGTTTGTGTGCGACCAAAAAGCACGGAAATTTTCTCCCCCTCACTGGTTTTGAATTTCTCATGAGGAGAGCCTCTCTCTCTCTCTTTACCTCCACTTCCCATTCACTTTTTTTTGTAATGGGAGCTCACATATCATTAAAATTTCAGAGTTCACTTTTTTACTAGTTTTCTCTTTCCCATCCAACCCTAATAATGAGATAGCAAGTCCAGTGGAAACGAGCACTTTGCAGGAATTTTTTAGGAGCAGTTTACATTCTAATATTCATAGAGATGGGAAAAATGTAGTTTTTGGGAAGACCAGTACGCATTCCATCTTCCAAACGGAGATGAGCAGACTGTGAAGTCCAATTTAATTACGAGAGCATAATCTCATGTGTAACTAGATCAGGCTTATTGTGAACAGAGCCCTGCGCACCACATCCACAGAAAAATGCTTTCTCCGGACAGAAGCAGAGTTTTTTTACCCCACACATTTCAAGTCTTAGTGAAACATTTATCTGTTTCCTGGTGATGGCAATGGAAACTACTTCCCAACTTTCCCATCCCTTCCGTCATTGTTTTTTTCTTCCTTGTGGAAATCCTTTTAAAGCAAACGAGAATAATGGGAATGTGCAGTTGAGCAAAAAGTTTTTGAACAATTAAGTGCAAACTCACAATAGTTAATATAACGAGAGGGAAGGGACAATGGAAATTGACTTTGGGGCCAAAAAAAACATTTTCCTTATCCCGAAAGCCAAGTTTACTTTAGAACAACAGGACACTCTTCCACTCTCCTAATAATCCGGAGCAGTTGTGCCTTGTTAGTTTATTTATGCATTCATTTGTCTTTAGAATTTAGCAAAAAAACAAATCCTTGACTGAGGAGGAGAGCGAGATCCTATTTCCTTTATCTAACGTGGCAACAACACCAAACTCGAGAACGGGAAGTGGTGAGGAGAGAAGGAAGAGAAACGGGAGAATGGAAAAGGGAGCACTTTTTATTTTCAAAAGTACAATAATGGAAACTTGCCTGGGAGCCATTTTATTGGGGAAAGGGAAAGAAAACGTTAATAAATAAACTGTTATTAAAATAATCTGCTGAGAGGGGAGTAAAGTGGGACACAGAGTTGAGTATCCGAAATTTTTGTTAATTTTCTCGAAACACAACACAACTATATAACTATAGTGCCATTTTACCGCCCAAATGGGAGCCTAAACTTGGAAAAAAAATAATGCGTCCGAATCAGAAAACATTCAGGAAGTGGAGTTGCGGAGTCTCTTCCCAAAATTTCATTTTGATGAGAGAAGAGATCAACAATCCCATATACATAAATAGTTTTTTTTTGCGGACAGAGCCATCCCATTTCAAGCACAGCTCCTTTAATTTACATCTGGAAGCAGTTACCCAAAATGAAAATCGATAGGAGGAAACATGCTTCCACCAGCTTGCTAAATGGATTATAATATGGCGAGAAAAAAATTAATCCACTGGAAAATAATGCATTTTATTGTCTTCAAAAACACACATGCACAGATGCTTCCAGCAGTCGCTTGCTCCTTTTTTTACCCTTCTAATCCAATAATTTCTATTGTTTCCATTCCATTCCCACGCGCTTTCACTCTAAATAATGAAATGTATTATTTTGCTTGCAAAAACTCAGACTATTCTTCTTTTTAGTTTTCCCTGCACCCATGTTCCTAAGCAGCACGCTTAGGTATGGCTATACTCTTTATCTCAACTCTATTATAATTTTTTATACGTTTTCCTGAAGTTGATAAAAAAAAGTTTGAGCATGTCATTATGAAACCTGTCTCCTGTCACTTTTTTTCAGAGTGTACCCCTCACAGTTGACTTATTCAGGGAACGTGACAGCTCATTGCCAGTCTCCATAGAGAAAACAAACTTTTCCCACTGGGTTGGGAAAACTTTAGTGTTGCTTTTGTTGTTTGAAAAAGTTGGAAGAAAATAGAAATCAATCCGGGTAACCAATGGAGAAACAAAGTTATTTATTTTTTGCCAAAGTAGTATTTTTAGTTAATTAAGCCGTCTACTTTTTCCCACTTGCAGGGAGGAATTACATAATGAGAGTTTGAACTTGGGTAGGGCATGAAAATAAATTTGTGAGGGGAAAGCACATTTTGCAGGGCTGGTGAGCAAGGCCAAGAAAATAGTTTATGTGCTTTGTGCGGAGAATGCAAAACAGTTTTTTTATTAGGATAATGAGGAAAGTCGGGAAGAGGTGGAAGGCACACGGGCTGTGTGTATTTGCCTGGAGCTGTTCACTTCTGAAAATGGGATTTTAGTTTCCCTGCAGTGTTCTCTGCCTGGGAATGGGAGTTAATGTGGTGTTTTCATTCCGTTTTATTGTCGTTGTAACGTGCACGCACATAATTATTGATTGAAGTTGTAATGGGCTGCTGGTGTAATTACGGCAAGGTCAGGACATGTCTGCCTAGTCTTCCTCATTCCCTGCATTATTGTCAGTAGGGACATATCTGGGAATGGAAAATGAGTGATGGGCGAGCAAAGAGGGAATATAACGGTGGAATAAACTTTGTAGCGTGAGACATCCCAATCACCATTACCATATGGCGAGTTGCGAGAGCCACCAAAACCCAACAAACTTTTCGAATACGCAGATGTGCAAAAAAATACTCTGCTTTCCTGCACGTTTAACTTCTCAAAACAATATATTTTTCTTTGCTGGTGTGCAGTCATCTAGCACCACCGCCACCACCATCACCGTTTCGCTCCCGACTTAGTGGATGGAGGCTTTAGGGAAACTGATCGATTTAGGAGGAACAGAGCGATATTAAAACGTGGCATGTTTATAACATGTCTGCTAGGAAAAACCTAGAGCTGGAGGATACATTTTCCAGTAATGATAGGGACCGTTTTTCAGGAAATATTTTGATTTATGCTTCGTTAATCAATGGCTTCCATGCATAGGGAGATTACTGTTATTTTTTTTATTTCTGCAGGCAAAGAAAAACTTTTATGGGGAGCTAGCGAACTGACAAAATTGGAGTGTCGCGATGGCTTCAAAAGTAGTAAACAAAAGTGGGAATTTCCACGCTAAATTTCAACTTCCCATAATACAGCTAGAGAAAGTTTTCATGCGAAACGGTTTAGTGGGTAAAAACCGTGCAGTATTTAGTGAGAGATGTGAGGTAGGGCGTGTGCAGCAAAACAAATGTCCAGATTGAGGCTCGATCGGTTTTTCGATTTTTCCTATGCTTTTCCACATTTCGTGAAATTTTCGAGAGAGTCGCTGCTCTAACATTACAAAAATGGCGTGCGGCTCTGTGAGCACTAAAAGTTAAGAATGACAAAATTAAAGAGAAAGAAAGGTCTGCTCCTTCCTATTTATTTACTCAACTGGAGATCAAAGAGACTTGAAATGTGTTTTTACTGGATAGGTACAGAGCTAACAGCAGCCCTAAACCCATTTTGATTTTATTTATTCTTTTTTTACAAAGTACTCCAGGAAAAGTCAACTATCCTTTCCATACAGCTCTCTTTCCGCAATGACTTTTGAAGGAAAAAGGTATTATTTTTTATGATCAGATTTCCTTTTCCAGCAATAAGACTCCAGCTAAACATATGTTTAGGAAACTGAGCCATAAAAAATATGTATTTTTTTGTGCGGTTTGAACTGTTCTTTTTTTTCGGGCTAGCTGACAAGAATGAAATGTGGTATTTTATATCCCGCCATATTGTTCGGTAAATTCACTTAAAATCTGAAGAAGAAAAAAACGTGTACGTTGCCACTCTGTGAAATGAACGGGCTCTTTTTTTACTCTGCTGGGTGCACCCGGTCCATTTGTCGGATTGAAGTGAGGGCAATATGCTTACGATATTTTTATCAGATTAAAAAAATGCTCTCTTGTCCGCTTACAGATTTATTTTTTCTAAAGAGAAATAGGTTAACCTTCACAAATAGCAAAATGTTGAGTAAAAGCTACGCTGATTTTGAGTAGGTAAAGTGAAAAGTACAAAAATTGTATTTCGCAATTTCAGCTAAAAAAACTAAAAGTGTCTGGGTTTTAGGCGCAGCAGTAAAAAAAATCTACAGCCTTTGCTTGCATCACTCACACGCAGCGAAAAGTTGTCATTTAATTATTTACCATTTAATCTTAATAGAAATACACTGGATTTTTTGAAGGTGGGCGCGCAAACGCAAAACTCAGTCTAGAAAATGGGTGAACGTGCTATATACAAATGTACAACTATATTTTGTTATTTCCCTAAGGAAAATGCAAAAATGGATTACTTTTTTTTCTTGCATAGTCAAATCCAGGTTGCTATTTTTTGCATTAAATTTTTAGTAAAAATGTAATACTTGTAAAAACACTAAGTCGAGTTATTTCAGTGCAATTTATCTAATGAAACTAGAAAAGGACAATGCAATTTTATCATGAATTTATTTACATGGAATAAAAGTTTTTTTTCTCCTGCGACATAATATTTTTTAACTTCTGAATGGTATTATGATGCAGAGAAGAGGAAGAAATACGAAAATGTGGTTTTTCTCTTACATGCTTTGCGAAAGGAATTTGGAGAGGGCAAGTTTGGACAAGCTGTGATTCTTAAGGCCTCCAAACATCTTGATGAACTTCAAGTATCCAAGACCAAAAGGAAAGACTTTTCTCTTTTGAGAGAGTTTGTCAGCCGAGCTTCGTCTTCTTCTTCGTATCTACAGCTCCTCTTCCGAAAATTCCTGAAGCACGCTTAATTTGCTTCCCACTTTATTTTTTTGCAAAAGAAGATTCCCTATTTTTGTACTCACTGGTTCACTTCAGCGCCGCACCAGAATTTAGAGAGGTTCTGTCAAACATTTACTTTTTTTCAGGGAGGACACACGTAATTAAAAAAGTTTCTCAATTTCAAGTACTCTAATAATTAGTGGGAAACAAAAATCGTTCCTGAGATTTTTTTATATTTTGTTCTTCACTACACCTCTTCTAACACTAAACTGTTGGCTGTTCTTTTTTTGCGTGCAGAAGAGTAGCAAAGAAAAGTTGTCTACTTTCAAAACGGATAAATATGTATTGTTCTTGAGTGGCGTTTTCTTTGCCGAGACAGAGAAAAATATTAAATGTATTCGCAGCAGATTATACAGAAGGGAAAAAATTACTTTCACTTTGTTTTTCCTCTCCCCAAAAATATTTTTTTTCTTATGACGCTCAAGCGTGCAGAAATAGATTTAGGACAGATTCCGTTGTTCTTATATTTTTTGTTTCTTTTTGGCGCAACAAGAGAAAAAAAGATTGATGAGGCGCACTCAATACATTACACACTTTTTTTGTTTAAAAAATAAACTTACTCGCGAGAGAGAAAAGGATAGAAAAGGAGAAATATGTAGTTCAGAGATACTTTAAAAGACTCGACTTGTTGAGTAACAGTTGTTACGACACTTGTTAATCTACTTGGCACAATGCAACCAGGAAAGGAAAAAAGAGGAGATAAAAATGTATCCACAACTTTTGGGATTCTTTCTCCTAATGAAAATAAAAAATTATATTTCGAGAGCACCTCCGTTATACGTTTTGATAAGGTAGAGAAGAGAAAAAGGGGGAAAGAGGAAGAGGAGGAAATGGAAAGAAAAACAGTTTGTAGTGATCAGGGTTGATTTGGTGAAGGAGAGAGAGAGAGAGAGAGATAGGGAAAGGAAGGAATGATTTCTCGTTTTATTTAGCTCTCCGGAATATATATTTTTATTACGCCTTGTAAGAAAAGGAGCTTGCCTTTTCCCTATATTTCTGTATTATGATAATGAGGAGTACTGCAAAAAAGAGAGGATGTCTAGGACATAACTGTTTACTGGAAGCTAGCCAGGGGAACACTGAGCCGTGAGGAGGAATCTGGCCGAGCTACTTGTTGGTGGCACAAACGACGCTGCTCCTTCTCTCCCGTTCGGGTGTGATGTGAGCATGAAGAGAAAAAATGAGTGGAAAGTGAGAGAGTTTTTGGAGAGAAGAGGTAAAAAAGACTAAGAAAAAGATATAGCGTCCGCTTATTTTTTGCGCCCATACTCCAAGATAGAAATGCACAGTGCGGACACAGAAAGGAGGGAAACTCTGCTGATGCACGTTTACCACACATGCAGGCGAAAAGAAGCACTCCGGAATCTACTTAACCGTGTAGAACATCGATTACAAGAAATATGTGGGACTTATTTTCTCTCTCTCTCTCTCTCTCTCTCTCTTTCTCTCTTCATACTGGAGCAGGTTTGGTATGTGCTGGGGTAATGTGAGACCCAAAATCCTATTGTCATTGGGAGACTCAGCTCAGAGAAAAAGCAGAATTTTTTTTGGGTAGATTGGAAGGAAAAGGAGGAGGAGAAAAAGAGAAAAACAGTTATGTTCTTATTCCCTTCTAGTCCTCCCTGCACATTCATATTTCTTCCGCGCTCCTTTTTTTCCTTTATTTCTCTCCCGAGCACGTCCTAAACTGTCCTCAGCAGTTTCCCCCTACTTACTATGCATCAGTGTCCCGTGCAAAAAAAAGAAAGAAAGAAAGAATGTATAATTTGGCCAGAGCGAGAGAAAAGTGCCACCCTGTCCTTTTTTTAAAAAAACACCGACAAGTATGACTCCACACATGTATGACTCTTTCCGAAAATAGGTTCAGTAACTTTTTTAGCAAAAAAAAATAATAAAAAAAGGTGCTTCAGGTACTACAAAGCGACCCTTTCACAATAAGTGCGGGATATTAGAGTGACTCCTTCTCCCTCACTTTCTGGTTATTGTTCCTAGCTCGTATTACTTATATAGATAGATTTTTTTTCTTTTCGGTGTCACCCTTATTTTCTACTTATCGGCCTTCCAGTTATGGAGTGCTGTTCCAGATGGTAGGAAAAAAGGAGAGAAAACAGTTGTGCGCACTGCTCCAGCTTACAGCCCCAGCACATATCTGGACTTTCCCTGTACACCATTTTTTTTCTTGTCTCCTCCACAAGGTACAGAATAAATATGGGGAGGGACGCAAGAAAAGACTTAACCTGTACATATATCTAAATTTTTTTATCCTCTCCTTCCACTGCAATTTCTCAAAAGGGGAAGAGGAAATTTTTTACTGACAGTTTTGTCTCTGTGTGTACGCTCCGCTCTCTTGACACGAGAAGCTCCCTTTCTCTCTCTTTTTTTTCTCTCCCTCCATGAGAAGTAGATCTTGTTCCAGAGAAGAAAAAAATTCCTTTCGAAAGTACCAAAGAAAATTTTCTCCCTGAAAACTAATGGGAATCTTTCCCTTTTCTCTTCCTCCAGTGAAGCCAACGGAGTTAGACCAGTCAAGTAGCTATTTTGCAAAAAAATAAATCAATATGCGTTCCTCAACCTAGACCATTTTGCATTCTTGTTGGACACAACTTTTTTTTCTCTCTCTGTGGAGTGAGCACACACACAATTGAAAACGTGGAGAAAATCCCTTCCCAAAAAAACAAGCTCAAAAGAAGTTTCTGGAAAAGTTCTTTTTCTTCTCACTACAACTTCTCAATCCAATAGCTCTCTTTGTTTTTTAGAAGGATGAAAAAAAGAAAAAAGAGGACTTTCAATAATCTGCTAGAAGATATATCGTCGAGGATATTCCTTTTTTTTATTGGGAATTGTACTCCTAAAACAAAATAAATATGTGGTGGATTAATGGAAAAGCTTGTTGCATTTTTTTTCTCAACTGGTTCTCTTTCTCTCTTCCCGTGATCCTCAAAAAAAGTTTTCTTTTTTTGTACATGAAAATAATAATCCTTCCCAGTTCGTGGTCTCCTCTTTATAATGAGCTCTTACGTGAATTGCGCAACACTCGTAGTTTTCACACTCCCGCGTATAATTTACTGGGGGAAAGAGATGTACGTTTCCTCGCATAATGCAAAGTACTTACCTGGTGGTTCGACAAGCCACTTGTGAGAAGTTGTTGAAATAACGAAAAAAAAGTTTTTGGATAAACTGGCTCCTTCCTTTCTCCAGGAAGATGATGATGATGATGATGACGACGATGATGATGTTTTGCTATGACAAGCGATATATATATTTTTGGTTACGTGGAGTACCCCCGCCACAGGAAAAATGAGACATTGTTTTCCTTCGGAGGTTGACAGGAAACTCTCTCGTTGAGATGTTTCTGTGTAAACTGTAAAGTTTTCCGGAACGGTAATGATGCTGCTCCTGCTCCAGAGGGGGACATTGGTTTAGCTCTGGTTCTAAATTATACTGCCCATTTTTATGTGCTAGTCCTCTAAATGAATATGATAAGGGTGGAAGGTTATCAGATTTCTTAGCTTAACTCTGCACACCTTTCAGCAGCCAGTTTTTTTGGCTCTGGCATAAGAGAACAAAATTCTATTTATGAAATGGGGAAACTTTCCAAGAATAAAAAGTAATAGATGGGCGTCTTCGCATTGTACCTCTGCGGAGTGCTACGATATGGAAAGGGAAAACGTGTGTCTTCTTAATATTTCACCAGATACCTGTTCCATTTTCTTCGAGGGAACACGTACAATAGGAAAAAAACTGGAGCATGACATGAAAGCACAGATCCTCGGCTAATTTTCTACACTCCGATCCTACTACGATGCTGACATACTACTCTACTCACAACAAAATCTCCGCTTTTTGGTGGGGGAGAGTGTGGAAAAGAAAAAAAAGTTTATTGTTTGCTCTTCCTCCTGTTCCCTTAAATAATGCAAAAAATAATAAATGGATGGAGGTGGAGTACCGTATATTTCTGGAGACGGAAATTTTATTTTCCCATTTTGCCCCAGAACGGTGTAAAAGTGCTATTAGGTTCACACCAAAAAAGGAATCAGAGCAGAGGAAGACGGAAAGTGTACAGATATAAAAAAAAGTTTTTTTTTTGGATTTAACCATTCCACTATGGATAATGGTAACAGTGATAAAAAATTTTCTTTTCTTTTCCAGAGCATACGAGAGTTTCTCATGCCATTTCAGTGTTTACCCCCTCCTCCCATTTCTCTGGCTGATCTTCGGTAATATCACTCCCCGAAGAAAAACTATTTTGCAGATGGTGCATTTTCTATGATGGGAAAGGGAATATCCTTCAAAAATTCCCAAAGCCTTTCTGAAAAAAAAATGTTGGAAAAAAAAGTTTTCTCCAATTTCGGGGATATTTATGTCTACCCCATTTTAAATCGATTTGGAGAGGAAAGGAATATATTCTTGCCGAGATAAGATTAAAAAAAAGAAGCGTAGATAAAAAATAGAACTTTTTCAGGTATAATGAATGGGGAATAAAGAAATAGTGACGGGGAAGTGTCAGTCTTCCATTTTCAATTCTTTTTACCAAAATCTGATTTTCTGCTAGAACTACAACTCCTATTTTACCGGTTTAAATTGCGAATATCTCCCAAAGCAAGAGAGATATTCGATGTGTGTGTAATTGCCGAAAAAAAATTGCCATAGACTTTTATTATTTCCTATTTATATTGGCCCCAAAAAAATCCAAATCCAGTAAGCTATACGGTTTCATCCCCACTTTTCCAAGTGTATTGAGTGGTTTGGCGGATTTGATTGAAATTCATTTATTATAATGAATTCATACAGCGCCATACAAAAAAAATGTGTTGGGCTGAGAGCGCATCTCATCCCGTCTGAATGAGACTGCCGCCATTACTGACATAATGTATTCTGTAACTTCATTAAATAATCGAAACTCAACAACCCTCTCACGTCTGCCCATCCATCTCGAAAATAATATATAAAAAAAATTTCGTCTGTGAGAGTTACAGCACGACGCCGTACTAAAAACCTGTGGAGGGATTTATAGGGGTTGCTATCGCCAAACTATAGCGGTCCGCTACATTTACATTGTACTCTAGCAAAAAAAATTGTTTTGGTGTGGACTTGTCAAGGGATATTAATGGAATGGAAGAGTGTGCAAAAAATGCGCCAGAGTATATTTAATAATAATCGCTGCGGGATTATGAGCGAGAGGAAAAGTCAAGGATGGGCTACTAGCTGGTGATTATTCTAATGTGAAGGATTCCCCTAGTGGCTGCATAATAAGGTGGACATCCTTCCTACACGCGTTTGCTCCATAGGTTAAAAAAGAATTTTTTCATTAATTGAAAAAAATGGGCGGTGCTAAACCGAAACTACAAAACGTATAATCATTTTTATGGATTATCAAAGGATTTTTTTTTTCAAAAAAATTAATTAAATGTAGACAAAGCCCCATACCAAAAAAATTGCACAATAATAGTGGTGGGTGGAAAGGTGAGTTTGTAAAGTAGGTGGAGTACTGTTTAAAGGTTTTAATCACATTTTAAAATAATAAAAGGCTCTGCTAAATTTCCTCTAATTAAAAAAAAGCAAACAAACCAAAAACCACCCGGAAAACAGGAGCTGGACGTACGTCATTGCAACCTTCAGAAAACAAATTTTTTTGTGACAACGTCTAGAAAATAAATTAATGCAAAAAGAAAGGGATCACTTCCATACCTCTACGGGAGGTCTTTTCCTGTACGGGATACTTTTTTAAAAGGACTCAAGCCTACTTTTTCCCTTTTGTTTGGATGGGAGAGTGATATTTCCTATCTTAAATGGATGCGGAAGAACTTTCCCGTTATTATTTTCTTTGTTCTGGTATCAAAATGTCTGTCAAAACGGTGACTTGGAAATAAATCCCTTTCAAATGCTAAATTCGATTATTTCTCCAACCTCTACAATAGCATTACAAGTCATCGCCACTAAGACAGCGACAGCACTATTTTTGGTGGTGTTCTCCCACCGCAAAAAAAAATATTCGTAAAATCGATGGTTTCACTACATTTCCCCTAATTTATATTTTTTTCCTTTTCTTGGTATAACTTTTTAGAAGAAAGTGGAAGCCGTCGTAACTTGTCGTTCTTCACAAGGACAGCGGAACACGTCTCGTTTTCCTGACTTCATCAAAAGAGACGATGACGAGAAAAGCGATCAGCATCTACCTAAAGATAATTTTCATAACAGCCTCCCTTCCTCATAATAATTTCTCACCATTTCCAGGCTCATCTCTACTCCGTCAAAAAAGACATTATTTTTTCCTTGTCACTTTTGATATATTGATATTTTGATATTTGATAAGTCTTTTTAGTCGTTCATCACATCTAAGCTGTATTTTTTGGGAATGGGAAACGGTAAAGGGGAGTTTTCCAAGGATTAGGATAATTATTAGCTACTCCGCTGATAGTGATTAATGAGGGAACAGAAGAGTAAAGAATGAGAGGACTGAGATACGCGCACCCTTCCATCCACTCAAAAGGAAAAAAAACGGGAAGAAATAATAATGGAAGGAAGCCCTATTCACGGAGCTCCCTTTGAACGCCAATGATGCGAGAAAGTGCACTTTTCTGGGTAGAGCAGTTCCAAACGATGCTCGTAAAAATAGCAAACAATTTGACTTGTGCTCTTTGACAAAAGACAACGGATCAATTTTTTCCCTCCTTGTTGGAAAGAAAAGTAATCAGCTTAGCGAAAAGTGTATCTTGTAATGAGGAATGGCTACGGCTGTAACAAAAGAGAACGTGACGGGCTGACTGTGGCGGTGGAGATCTAAAAATAATATTTTTTTCTGAGAGTTTTGCATACAGCAAATCTTCGCGCCAAGAAAATATTTACAGGAAAAGCACTCTCTATTTTATTCAGTGGAACAAAATATGTAAAGAAATTGGTATTCCAAGAACAAAAATATATATAAATAAACATCGACACTCGCATGAAATGCGTTCTTCGGGTTGCTTCTCCGTTTCTGCTTCATTTCCTCCCGGATATATCATCATTCAGCGTATCATCGCACCAGGACAACCTTGAGAAAATTTTCGATGGGGAAGTTACACCCGCTACTAATCTCAAAACGCAATAATTCATCATAGCAGGAGTAAGAAGACGGAGAAAGAAAACTAGTGCACAGTTGATTCCAGAAGCCCTTGTGAAGGTCTATTGTCTGAAAATGTCCTTCCCTTGGAATACGAGCGAAGTTTGACAATAATGGACGTTTTCAAGTTTCCGCGCTACGCCACCGCCACGCCACTTATTTTACCTAGTCTGGAAAAATAAATTTATACGGTGGATGAGTGAAGTCGCAAGATTCTAATCAGAGTCAAGCCAAGGCTGACTTTTGAAGAAGAGCCTCCAAATATGGAGTATACTTTTTTGGGGTTGTACAAAGTACGAGAAAAAGTGCACTCGTTGCATGTCCTGTAGAAGTGGGAGAGTCGCACCGTCTCATAATTTATTCAGGATCCCCTTAGCACCACAGCATAATTTATAACATTTGGGGGCGTAGAAAACAAATCCCGCAAATATATAATTTTGCTGTGGTGGCGTATTTGGGGGGAGGTGAATTCCACACGCACATACATTTATTTTTTCTTGTATGAGGTCATGCATATTTGCCAGTACGCGGAATTAAAGTGAAGGCAGACTACTTTTCGGTATATCGAGGGAAGAATCGGTATCACTTTAGCAAATTACCTTCGGATCACAATCCGAAAACACCAGAGAGGAAAAGAGCCACCTGGGAACGGGAAGGATGAGCTCCACTCCACTAAAAAGGAATTTGGTGGTGGAGTAGAAAAAAAGAGGAAAGTCAATATCTCGGTGAATCAATGGAAGCGGACATGTTTTCCGTTTGATCTACCCAATTTAATCAGACATTTCGTTAGCTTATGTAGGCTTTCTTTTCTGATATTATGATATGCTCCTTTTCATTTTGGAGATGCTATCTCTCCTTTAGAAGTTAATCCAGCTCAGAGTATCGAGAGACATGCCTCCGGTTAAGATCTAGTCATTCTTGTTAAGGAGTAAATATTTTGCATTTCTGTTTTCTTCATCCAATAAAGTGATCATCAGTATCAAGGAAAATGAGAGGATTGATATTTTCCCTCCTTTTTTTCTGTAGAACGAAAAGGCAAGCAATTGGATTACTCTATCGGAGGCCCATTCTTCAAAGCTCCTCCAATATCCAATTACCATAACATCATCTCTTCCAGTAATTCCATGGCCCATTGAGCACCGCAATTGTCCGAGCAAAAAGGAGAAGATGAAAAAATAAATTTGCGCAAGACGGTGGCGGCGGATGAATCGGGACAGTCCAGTGCAGGAATTTTTTCCAGCTGCAGCATCCTCAATAAATCACACCCTTTCTCTATATAAATCCTTGAAAAATTGTATTTGAAATAAAACTCGAAATTGTTGTTTCGTGTCTATACGGCTCGACGGAATAAAAAAGATTTAAAAAATTACTGGCAAACGAGCCGCAGTTTTTCGGCTCTTTCGGAAAACTCACAAATTTTTCAGTATTTCATCCTAATGCTCCCTGAAAAGGAATGCATTTCTCCTTAAGCTGGATTCAAGGCAAAGACGTGAAGTTGCTGCGGTGTAGCGGTTTGCCGTCCATTTCACGAAGATTATATAGTGGAAGCTAGGCGTACATGATTAGGCAAATTTTTAAAAGATTTGCAGTGAAAAAAAATACTGCTCCCGTGTCATGTAGTAAACGACAGTGTTATGAGAGCACCCAATTCCCTCCAAAAAGAGTCCTTTTTTTCCTCCAAAGCTCCTTTTTTTCTGGAAAGCTGTTCCCAGCCTTTAATAGCTGTGTGAGCCACACATGTAAAACCATAAATCCACCGCATATGGCTTCTCTTCTGGAAAGCTCTTCCTTCCCATTTCGGTTTCCCATTCTGTCAATTCCGATACTAAGCACGGGTCTCCTTTTTTTCTCCTCCATCCATGAACAAAACGCAATTTACCACTACATATGGGACACCCACTAAAAATGCTAAAAGAGCAACTGAAAGTCTGCAAAAATGGAAAAGAAGAGTCCTTATATTCTCAAAACATATTTTCCCTCCATATTCCACTCCCATTCTCATTTCTTCACGATTTCTAGTTCAAGAGCAAGAAAGCACATAAAAACTTTTTTTTCTGCATTTTCCCTCCCTCCAATTTACTATGCAAAAAGGGAACATTTCCAAAAAAAATGGCATTGTAAGGAAATTCCACATTCCATCCTTCCACAAGGGAGCATCGGGGAAAAAGTAACCTCTTTAAAAAGAAAGTTTTTTTTTCCTCCGAGAAAGAAAAGAGCCTGCAGTAGGAAAGATATTACAAGCTTGTATTATTGCTTTTATTCCAGAGCGTGATATATTGCATGTTATGAAAGATGAAGACGTTAAATACTTTTTATGACGAGTTTTCAAGAGTTTTCAATACAATTCCAGCTTTCTCTTTCTCAAAGCCACCACTTCTGGAAAATAAAACCGAGAAGTGTCCTATACAAAAACGGAGGAGTGACACTAGAACAAGTCAATATGAAAAAAGAGGAGAGATGAGTGTTTTGGGCTCATTTTATTTCTTAGTACATCAAAAAATGGACGTGTTGATAACACACCAGGAAGAAATATATAGTTCCAGAGAAGTCAAGAAGATTACATTTCCTTTTCGTATCATCAGTCAATCCAAAAGTCTACTCACGTGCAAGGTCAGAATAATACGGTAAAGAAGATGGAGAGTCCCATGTTAGCTCCTGAAAATGGATATGGCTATGCTATAGCGATACCAATAAGCTAACCCTTTTTTAATATTCTTTTCATGCCCTTTAATATTTGAACTTGTTAGCCTTTCCATCAGAAATTCGGGGGATATCCTCCACCAAAAACAGATCCTTTGACACTTGCTGACACCTCAAGTTTACATTTCTCCTTATTTCACCAAACCCTTCAAAAAATTTCAATTCCTTTTTCTATTTCAAACAGATATATAATTAGAGTGGGAGTGGGACTGTGTATGCTCACCGATAGCGAGACTATTTCGAATAGCTGTATTAAAAATTTGTCCTTTCTACTAAGCAAATGTGAGGATTTTGAATAAAACACATTTCAATTTTAATAGAGTGGACTAGCACTAGATTTATTGGAGAATGTGACATGTGATGGCAAGCAATATATATTTTTTTCTGGAAAATAATCACCCTCAGTGTACTAAAACGAAAATAATATAAAAATATGTGTTCAAGGAGCGTACTGTAGTGGACCACTCGATCGTCTTATCTTATCCTGAAGGGCGTTTTATTCCTATCGGTAGGCCGTGGAAAGATGACAGCTGTGCATGCTCCATTATGAAGAATATTGTATGTATGGGCTTTTCTCCCAAAAAAAGGAATATTCTAGTATTTCTAGTTGAAGGAGGGTAAAAATACATACATTTTTGTCCCTTTTTCTTTTTTCTATACGATGTCGAAGCTTCTCAGCAGGGAAATATGGGCACTGTCTATCAGTAAAAAGAGAGAGGTTGAATGTAATGTGCCGCCAAGGCCACCCATCAAAAAGAGATCTTTTTTGGAGTTGTGTACACTTTTCCGATATTATCATTTCAAGAGATGTCACTATTTCCAAATAAACTTTTTTTACCCCATCCCCAAAACAAAAGGGAAGGAAAAATCTCTGCAATATTAGTTTCTGAATTAGAATAGAAATGGCCATTTCCTTTCATATTTCCTCCCTCTCGATGAGTTAATAAAAGTTGGAGATCCCAAGATTAAAATGTGCATTGACTCATGCCTTTTGTTTTGGTGTTCCTTTCAAGACGACACTAATCGAGCTGAGATGGATATATTTCGGTGGGGCCATTGAAAAAAAAAACAAATTTTCGAGCGATTACCTCGGAAAAGCCATCATCATAAGAGCGCATCCTTTTTAGAATGACATCCTTTTATCAAAGTTATTCTTATTCTATTCAAATCAGCTTGGAGCTGTCTTTCCGAAATTCATTTTTGTGGGGAGGATTCCAGTTAGTAACCGGGCGAGGTCATTTCTTATCTCGTGCTAAAGCCATTCCTACTTTTTCCCTCTTCTTTTCCTTCACTCAACCATGAAAGAAATGGACAAAGAAGAAGATGAGAAAATACGCCGAATAATATATTATACTTTTTCATTCACTTTAAGGACGGCAAGGGTCAATTAGCATTCAGCTGGAGGAAATAAAAAAGATATGATTGCTGAAACACTACATCCTCCTTCAAAAAGTAATCTCGAAACGAGCGAGCCAGCTTTGGCTTTGGAACACCACAGCAAGCAGTTATCATTAGGGCCTTGTTTCTTCTAAAGTGAATAGCAAAATGACATTTTTGTGGCTCAGTTGCTAGCTGCCAAATATAAGTGTATGGGGCATTTTGTTTACTTAATTTCGGCCCAATTTTTTTTTCTATAGCACATATTTTTTGGCGTATGGTCGCGTAATTTGTGCCCTGGTGCTGTGATGGGAGATGAGTGTAGGTAGAGTATAGGGAAGAATGCCCTGGTTGAATCGGACGACGAGTATATTGTCCTGTCAAGATACAATTTTTTTCTGTGTCCCCGTCACGGAGAATGTTGTTTGCGGGAGTGTTGTAATAGCTATCTCTCTATGTGAAGTCTTTTCTCGGGTGGTGGAGCGGAGAAATGTCACATTCAGTTATGCCACCCCGATAGCTCCATACCGCAAAATGATTAAGAAGGAAAAACTCTTATGGTCAGGGAGGATGTACGGTTGACTAAACAGGCACAATCTCTCTTTCAGTCTCCGGCATAAACCAGGGTATAAAAAAAGCGATCAAG
>JAHZND010004183.1:0-12245 GCA_027744115.1 Acrocyrtus sp. NNG-2020 | reverse complement strand
TATAACAACCCGCATCCTGCCCTTGCAGAGAAAGTTCGGATGCTTTCAACGGTACTTGCCATGGCCCACATTGTTATACTTGAAAATATTTTTTTGCACAAAATGGGGAAACTCTGTACTCCTAAAAAATTTAATCTTTCCATTCAATCTTTCTCTTATCAAAAAGCAGACGGATGTAAGTGCATCCAACAAAAAGCAGTTTATATAGCCTTATTGAATTCATTGAAGTGTTCTGCAGTATAGCCAAAAATCTATCAGAGCCACGCCCAGATTTTTAAGCAGACAAGAAGCATAAGAACTACTTTTGTAATAGAAGGATGCAAAAATGAGTTTTTATTTTGCAAAAAGAAATTCAGTTTAATCCTTTTAAAAAGCAATATAAAAAGTTTGAAGGACGTGGATTAAAAACTTGCAAAACAATATTTTTCCGATTTTCGACGTCAGCGTAGTTTACGCATCCGTGTACTTTTACAGCTTTATCTAGCTCTATATTGTTAAGCAGTAGTTAATTCCGCCATATAAATTTACATGTAGCTCCTCTGAAATTTCATACCAGAGGGGATAAGAGCTCATATATACATTGGCAAAAAATGAGTATCTCCATAATTGCTTTTTTACTTCGTAACGCATTTTTGATTTACCGATGGAAAAAAAGCCCGTTAAAAAACTTTCTACTCTGCTCATCTTTTCCCTCACAAACAATAATCGTGGGAAAAGATAAATCATTTTACCCTAGATACTTGAGAGTGGCAACTAACATCGTGCTACTTTGCTATCCTGCTCCAAGTTAGTATCGTGCTCTTACTTTTTTTTCCGAAATAAATCCTGCGCGAGTAGATGAGATATTCATGCCTATATCCCATGACAGTAATTTCCTTTTTTCGTTTCAGTCCTAGTCCTGCCTTGTTTCCCTATAAGAAAAAGGGAGCCAGAGCGGCTCACTCACTATCTTATTACAACGACTACTTATCCGCAAGGTATCAGATATCGGATATCATGCGTCGTGCCTACATCTGCAGAGGGGGTTTTATATAAATCTTTTATAATTAGCGCACATTCCCCCTGAACGGCTTACCTTTTCCCTTTTGCCTCATGTCATAGTTCATCATGTAATAAAGCACTCGTCTATTGTTACGCTAATTATTCTACTTCATCGTTCCATCTTCATCATCCCAAATTAGGAGTGCACGTGGAGAATCCTCTTATAAAAACTTTCCTTCATTATTTTAGATGAGAAAAGCGTTACTTAACAGAATGTAATGGATGGCAGTATATAGAAAATTCGCAAGTCTTACTTTCTCAAATAAATTAAATCATTTACAGCAAAGTTAGAAGCAACCCAAATACCGTTCTGTTGATTGGCAGCGAGCAGACAGACAATGTTAAGATCAAAGAAAAAAAATCATGAAACAGAATACAAACTAGAACAGTGTAGAAATCAAAAAAATCCTTTTTCACTTTCTCCTTCAACTAAACGCATTTTCTCCGGCAGTTATTCTCCTTGAACAATCATTCTGACTAGGAATGCTCCCAAGAGCTAGCGATCTCACCATTTATCAGGATTTACAAGATCGTGATTAAAGATTACCTACACTCAGCTTTACTTTACGGGGTCTTGTCAGGTGGCTTATTTACTTTATCCTATACCTAGAAGATGTCTGCCTGCCTATGTGTTGCTCTACTATCTTCTGATGTACAGAACAAAAATTTAGTTGGCGTACCTGAAATATAAGGAGATGAGAGAAAGGAAGAAAATGAAACTTTATTTCGCTACAGGCTACACGACGGCTAAGACCAAGGTGTACTACGTGAGGGATTCACCGTTCACCGGATTTCTCCTGAGAAACGGGTGGGACGGAGCATGTAATCATCACATGGTATTACGCCGAGAACATTGCAATATTATTTTTTTGAGAAAATGAACTTCGCCTTCTCCTCCTCTATTCCATCTACACAATCTACATTCACTCCAGCCAGCCTAGTGTTTTCTAACGAACACAGAAACTCTGAGAAGATCACTCCTCTGTTCATTCCACTTCCACTCATTCAGCAAAATGGACTACTTTCATACACAGAGTATTGATCGTGAAAGTATAATTATTTTCAAATACTACCTAGCACTTGCTCCACTACTGTAGTAGAGGTGGAAGGAAGACTCTTTCCAGAGAAAAAGGAAGCAGTCAGATAATTTTTTTTGTTTCAGGGAGAAAAGGCCCAGCGAAAGCCGTGACATGCTGATAGATACATTGTTATTTTATTATTTACTAGGCAAGTCGTTTTGGTGGGAGACACGGTGGGAGAAATCGGGGGATTTTGATCGATTCTGTGTACACATACTTCAGGGTAGAGGAGTGGAGAGCGAAAGCATCATAAAATTTAAGAGGGGAAGTAAGGTGATGAATTTACACGGGACTGATCCTGGTATTGGGGAACGTGGCGTAAAATGTGGATATAAATTTGAATAAAGTATTAATAAAGCTGTGCTTATCTGAAATCTATCATCGTAAAAAGGGATAAGAAAAAGGTATTGTCCTCTTTTGAAA
This sequence comes from Acrocyrtus sp. NNG-2020, assembly GCA_027744115.1. Taxonomy (NCBI): domain Eukaryota; kingdom Metazoa; phylum Arthropoda; class Collembola; order Entomobryomorpha; family Entomobryidae; genus Acrocyrtus; species Acrocyrtus sp. NNG-2020. The sequence goes on along the minus strand of JAHZND010004183.1, from coordinate 9,702 downwards.
CATGTCGAGGTAGAGGCTCGTAACTCGTATATTTCGGAAAGAAAAGGAAAATTTGGGCTTCGGCTCTAAAGAAGTCTGATTGAGTGTATTTCTACACCTGGCGAAAAATTATTAGAATGGAATATTGGAAAGATAGGGATTGATGAGTTGAGAGAATAGGAAATGAGCTTACACTCACTTTCACCCACATGGAAGTGGAAGACATCGCTGGATTTGTAGAATGCTAACACTACTAATTCTGATATATGACAATGAGCAAGACAGTAACACTGCTAAAGTCGACGGCGGAATATACGTTCCTATTAAGCCTTCTGTTCTGTGCTCTGTCACAAAGTAAATATTAGAAAGGTACACAAAACTGCGGAGTATAGACAATGGGAGCGAGCGGGTTTTTGGAGGAGGAGGAGACAAGAGCGAAACGGTTTTTTATCATAAATTACAAGCTCATCATGTAATACCTTCTGTGAAGAGCTTGTCTACTGAAGAGCGAGAGGAATCGCTCGTTTTATTGCATCAATTATGCTATCGTGCAGAGTATAATGAAAACCATTTTGTGTCATTTTCTCTCGTCCTCTTTTGTGCCGGTTCGGGAATAACGTAGTTTATTACGGAGGATCGTCTGGTTCCAGCTCCAGCGCTGAAAATTTATTGAAATGAGCGATGGAATGAAAAGACTTTGTTTTGGAAACAATTTAATGCTTTTTATTATTGTGATGTGTGAGCGCTCTCTCGCTGCGGTGCGCGGTGAGCTCCAAGATTTAAACAGGCTTTTTTGCTGGCTTGTAGCCAGAGACCAGGGAACGGCTCATTCTTCAAAAGAACAATTTCCGTTGCTTTCCTGGCTTCCAGTTTTCGAGGAAGCGGGAGCTGTTTTCGCATTTCCATATGGCTCAATTGGAGAAGTCAGGCCAGGCGGTGTGGATTATAAAACAATAATAGCGTATTCATTTGAGATGATTATTTGTAGAAAGTGGAAATTGCAAAAAAAAATATCCAGGACAGGAGGGGAAAAAGGTAGGCCCAGGATATACTATGTGCTTCCAGAAACTGGAGCATACAAATCTTTCTGTCGGAGCGACGATTAGTCCCTTTTCATGGGAAATTAAGCTAGGCTCCGAAATGTTGGCTGTTTCACTTTACGGTTTGGCAGGAGTGGCAGTTTGAGGTGTTTGGCTTTTTGGGCAAAATGCTTTATATCATTGGTTCAGTAAATATTCATTTGCAAGCCAGTTTCCAACCCAAAACCAGTTTGCGAAATTAATTGAATTGTCGTACTCCCCCCATACCGCGAACTGTCACATGGACAATGTAGGAAAGCGTCCGGAAATCAATGACGTGTCAGCCATTATCTTTTAGTATAATCAACGATGAAGCGTCGAAAAACCTTTGTATAACTTGAAACTGCGTTGTGCTCACTGTCCCTTCCCCTTCTAAATTGCATTCTGTCAGGGTTCTATCAGAATATCAAAACACATACATAAATATTGCTTCGGCACATTCCTAGAATTACAACCCCGACGACAGTAGATATGCTCTGGTAATCAATAATGCATTTCCCGAAGGAGTTGCTTTCGCCACGTGTATACCTATGCTAAGACAGCACAAATAATATTTTTTTTACAGTAGGAATGTTTGAAATTCACAATATTTCATCAACAGTAGTGAGCTGCACATAAATTTATGCTTTTCCGTTCCCTCGAACTCCACTGCCATGATAATAAAAGAACAGCCTAAAATTATAGTTTTCGGTAGACTGCGTTCTCGTACCCATTTTGACACTATTGCAGAGTATTATTCTGAATATTGTTTATTACGAAGTGTAGGAATAGGCAGTAGCTGATGTGTATCGTTTAGGAAAATGACAAAGTGCTGGATAGAAATTATACGCATGATGAATGCTAAACTAAATTTGGAAAGTCTGTGAAAGTACCTATATGAAAAATTAAGAATTTGCATTTCTTCCCCTCACCATACCACCACTACCACCCTACCCCGAAAACTTATTTATTTCAGTTTTCTTTTTCTCCTGCTTTTTTTTACATTTCCGCTGCTCCTAGTAAATACTACTTTAATTTTCCCGAGTAAACCAGTGTACTAATTTTGTTTCCAGATTTGGAGGGAATACGACACAGATGGAAGCGGGTACATTGAGGCTGATGAATTGAAGGTGAGTACAAGTTTTGTAGTTGAAAATTCCTTTTAAATGTGAGAAAAGGCAGAAAATACGCCACAGCTTAATTGCCTAAAAGGCACTGCTCCCTAATAGAGGAAAAGCTTCCTCCTTCATGAACATTCTCGTGGTTTGTACGACGTGCCTAAAAAAGTTTCACCTGCGCTCGTATAAGCTCTACATATAAAATCAAGGGGAAAAGGACATTGCGTAAATACGTAAAAAATAATATCATTAGCGTCCCAGAAATATAAGCCATGTAACATTACCTTAAAACGAGCTTTTCCGTACCTAGTTGAACGTAAATAATGGAGGGGGCATTATGAGGTGAAACATTTAATGATTTCCTCTTGTTAGTTAGCGGATTCAATGCGATACCTTACTTATATGAGGTTAGCGAAGCAAAAAGTCCTCAGCTAAAAACAAAGGAAAAACTTTTCAATGATTTTTCTTATCATGACTTTCTCCTTTTATGGCAACTTTCCGTAAAAGAGTTAAAGAACAAGCAAACAATTTTGGGAACAATGAAATGTTCCTTCATACCTGAAAAGAGGAGAAAAGAAAAAGAGTTAAATTTTACTTTTTCAGCTTTTCAAAGTCTTCCCAACACATTATGAGAGCTCATTGTAACTGGTTTTTGTTTATAAAAGGAATCGCGTCTTTTCTATGAAAGGGAAAGTTGCGCTCTAAATATTTCCTCGAAAAGCAGTAATATAGAATTTGGAGGCTCCTTTTAAGCAGGTAGGGTTTGAAGCTAGCGGACATATTTTTTAAAACAAAAAAAGATCGGATACAGACGTAGTAATTTTTTCACGGAGAAAACAAGAGTTTGCTCTACGCTTTTGATTTTTTATGTGGAGAGTAAAGAGTATGATGTGATTCCACACAAAAAAATTTCTGTGTATGTAATCACCTCGCCTGTAAAGAGGGATACCGCGAGGACGACTGACTCGACTAACGACTTCAGTCCCGGTGTTAAAATAATCGGTTCACTCACAACAAAGCCGGAGAAAAAACAAGGAGAAAAAATGGAGAAAACTGAGTTCTCATTTTGTAATGTCGTAAAAGCTGAAATATGTTAGTGTTAGTGGTGCTCTTTCGTCCTAGTCGTATAGCCGTGGCATGAGGTAGCCGTAAAAAGAAAGTGGTAGTGGAAAACTCCATTTTGCTCACACTTGGAGAAATGGTGGTGGGCTGTGTGCGATGCTCCTCAGGAAAATGGCGTTTTCGTGTTGAGAGTGTATAGTGATATGCTGAAATGATGGGACATTTATCTGCTCACCACTATCATTTACGCAATAATGCAGCCGGAATAATAGGAGCTTTCCGTGTTATAAACCCTATTAGCTGTGAGATATAGCTCTTTATTAATACATTATGCTCGATTTTCCACCAGTATCTGAGTGTATCTTCCGTGCACAGCGGTCCTTCCCAGTAATGAATTGGCGTGTATAGATATTCATGACAGTTGAGTATTGATCTTGTTCATTTGCGCTATAATATGCATGTCATTTTCGGAATGTTTTCAATTTCAGAATTTTCTAAGAGATCTCTTGAGAGAAGCGAAAAAGATTCAGGATGTGTCTGAAGACAAGCTCATCGAGTACACTGACACAATGGTGAGCAGCCACATTGATTCGGAAATTGCTGTGAAAAGGAAAAATTATGAATTTCCGACTGGATGACACTGATAAAATTATCTTATCTTTTTTACAGTTGCAAGTTTTCGATGCAAACAAGGATGGCAAACTACAATTATCAGAGATGTCCAAGTAAGTGAGATAACTTATATGCATAGATTACCAACTTTTTTTTGGCATTCGAGTTGACACATAATCCAAGTTTATATGTCGTAAACGAAAGAAAAAAAAACTTTTCTGCGGGGATGGAGAAAGTCAAAGTGTGAGCACAGCGGGAGCACACATTAACGATATTTTTTTTTCTTTTTTTTGCTAATATTCCGCAGACTTTTGCCTGTGAAAGAGAACTTCCTGTGCCGGCAAGTCTTCAAGGTAAGCGAGGTATAGACAGAACATTTTTTCTTACTTTCCTCTCTCTCTCTCTTGGCCAGTTCGTGTCGTCACTCATTCCACACTTAACTACTTCTTCCACACTGTCTGTCCGTTTGTTTGTGTGCAGTGCATCCACTTGCCATGATAAAAGAACGTTTACTTACATGTCCTTTTTTAATATTACTACCCAAAATGATAGTAATACCGTACTAGGTATGTCTGTTTGTCTTTTCTATATGTAATTTTGCAATGTGTCATGCAACGGAAAAAATGAATGCAAAAAGAAAAAAAAATGTATCACACGAACACTGACCCACCTTTCTATCCTTTTTCCTCCTTTTTACACTGTTTGTCATATCATTTTTGAGTGGTGGTGTGTGCACACACTGAAGATGGTATGTGACGTGATGAAACCATTGATTATGTAAGAATCCTCTTTTCAGCTAAAAAAAAGTAAGACCAGATTAAATTTATTACCCCCTCATATATGCTCCCTCCCAAGCTTTACGGTTATTGTGAGCTTTTTGATGGGGCACTGGCATAACATTTCTTTTAGGAAGAAGGCTCAAGTAGTAGTAATGCAAAAATGGACAGAGCGAAAAAAAAAATTCCACTCTTCTACAGCACACTCAGCAACGGAAGTGCCTTTCGCTGCTGTATATTTTATAAAAATGTGCTTCCACTTCATTCCAATCATACTTTATCTATTCCAGTCTATAAAGTTAGGCTGAGAGCAACACACAACCGTTATGATACCAAGAAAACCGCATACTTTCATGAACACACACATTTGTGCAGTTCGTTTACCCCATTTTCTCCTTGAACTGATGTGGGGACCCACTCATTCAGATTCGCTCAGGGAAAGAATATCATGTACAAGCATATATTGGTCGTCTATAAGCCAAAAGTCAAGTTATTTTGGCAAGTACGGCTTTTTTCAAGTGTAATTGACCATTCCGCAAACGCATGCCATTTCTGGGTAGGTATATAAAACGTAATTTCTATAAGCCAAAAGTCAAGTTATTTTGGCAAGTACGGCTTTTTTCAAGTGTAATTGACCATTCCGCAAACGCATGCCATTTCTGGGTAGGTATATAGAACGTAATATTATGTACATCCACAGCAGTATTTTGCATTTTTATAGGGAAGCTTTAAGCCTTTGCTATTTTTTTTATAAAAAAAGAGCTTGTTTGGACCATATCAATTATTGCACTACAGCTGCCGGTGCAGGTTCCGTATAACGATAAAATATGTATGCAGTGTACATTTATAGCCAGCTATGCAATGAAAGTACAACGAGTGCTTAAGGAGCTTTGTGTTTTGTGGAGTTAACTTGATCCAATTCGACTTTAGATGTTAGCCAGCTCTGCTCCATGTGTAGCTCTATAAAAGCACGTAAGTCAAGGATAAATTTTTTTGTGCTTTTCCTGGAGGCGGATTGGTCTAAAGGGTTTTGTGGTTGCTTTTTTTTCTCTGTGTTTATTGTGTGTGGAGAAAGAATCCAGCTTCGGGTAAACTTTTTTTGTTGAGAGAGGAACGATATGGGAAAGCGATTTTGGTTGGGACTTTAGGACTTTATCTTTATGGACTATGTAGGTTGTATCCTCCGCTTTTTTTTAAATGAAAACAATGCGGCTTTAATGTAACATCGTGCAGTTGGTGTGATGGCTCAGTCTATTGTACAGCGAGAAAAGCATTGTAGCTGGACTGAAACAGGGGAAAACACATCTGTTTCTGTAATGGCTTAAAAGAAGAAAAAAAAAATGCCTTTACCTATGTCACGTGTGTGTCGTTTCATCTGCATATAAGCTCTTATCTACGAGGAGAAAGCGATTTTCCCTATTTCGTCTTTTACAGAGCCACTACATTTCCTACCCAATAAAAGTCAAGAGTGGTGGGGTGTTTAGCCAAAACAGCTAAAGTAGATTTGCACGTACAAGCCATGATAATTTTTTCCCGTTGCTAATCCATTTATGGCAGAATGTGCAGTTAGACCGCACACTGCTAGCAACATGCGGGATTAATTCCTCCACCGATTTATATTCGGGGAGGGTCGTTAATAAAACAGTAGGCTGATCAAAAGATACCTATGCAGTTATTGCTTTTTTCAGCCTTTATGCACTTCATTTGACCGTGAACCTAAATATATGAAACAAACCGGAAGTTGCGGATGTGCTTGCGAGACATGCAAAAAAATCGAATTTCTGAAGACATTGTCAAGCTCTGCTGTACCTTGCGCGACACATTAGTTAAGGAAACGTCCACACGAGTTGGGCAAAGGCTATTAAATAAATACGAAATATTAAAGTAGCAGTGGACCGGGGCCATACCTATAGTAATTCCCCTATTCTGCGGTCGTTATATTTTAGTGCCGCTTTCACTCACCAATCTGCATTTTCGCCGAAACATTCCAACCAGCCGGTGTAAATTACCAAGCTGCAAATACATTTAAATTAATGAGTAGGCCCATGATGGCTAAAAGAACCCTAGGGGAGCCAACGATTTCCATCAATGAGTGGCCAAACACAATCATTAATTTAAACTACCACTTTCCTCCCCAAAAAGTTTTTTCTGCTTGTACTGGTCTCTCCCTTTCTTCAAAAAGTCAGGATATTACTGTAACGTATTATTTTTAGAAAGTAAAATGGGGAAAGTGGTTTCGAAGAAAAAAAAAAGTTGCAGCATGATGAAAACAAGAGAAGAGGGAACAAGTGACAAGAGCAGGAAATAAGTAGTAGGCTCTACTTAAATGCATGAAGTGTATGTACAAGCCCGGGCTATTAAGATTCAAGAGAGGTCCTACACTATTCCACTCCAATTTTTGGGGCATGTGACTTTTGTAAGCTAAAATGAAAATGAATTGCATATATGCACCTCTCTCTCATGCCCGAAAAATTTTTCCGTATCATTTATATTCTTTATTACTATCTTTCCCTATCAGTTTGATAGGAGGAGAGAGGGAGGGAGACCGGTGAAAATGTCTCTTTTTTGAGGCTGCTGCTATTTCTCCGTACATATTTTTTTGCAATTCTCATAAGTGGAACGAAAGTATTTGGAGGAGTTTTTATGGATTCATATGTACACTACATTAAACTTATTCCAAAAGTTGTTCCGTTTCCCCATTGTGTAGAAAGAATGTAAAATACGACAGTTGTTTTCTACCACTGAAAACTGAAACCATAAACGGGGATCAAGCACACAATGTATTTACTTTTCATTCTTCTTGACAAAAGGGGAAAAGGGAACATTTTCGGTATCCCTATAAAAAAGTTTTTTTTTCTTCTAAGGACTCCAACTCCAAAAAAGAGTAAGAAGTGGTCATATTTGATATACCAGCTTTTTCTAAGGAGACTGATGCATACACAATCCATTTTTCGGCCCTTTTTTTGTGCTGCAGCTCGTTACGTATATATGTGCAAAAAAAATATTCTATGGAGCTTAGGAAACTCCGAATGTATATAGGTATCTCAGGAAAGCTGCTGCTGATACGTTTCCACTTCTGTAATTTCGCATTATATGTACGTTCCTCCCTTTTCCTTCTTTTTCTTTTCATCTAGGCGACGGGAAATGGGAAAAATCAATGCAAGTCATGTCACTACTGCATACTTTCATGCCTTAACGTGCAACTCATACTTGAACGCTAGACCTCGCCTTTCACACACAGAAGAAAGGAAGGTCTAACTTCCTCTTTTCTCTCGCGCACCCTTACACAAATCAGTCATTTCTGGTAACGTATACGAAATAAAAAAAAGTTGCTCGAACTTTTTTTTATATATTGCACCAAAAAAGGATTTTTTGAGTGAAAAGTAATGTTTCGTATATTAATATAGCGCTCCCAACACCCTACATAATATTTATATCCAGGATGATTTTTCCTCTCGTCAGTGCCAAAATATATAGGTTGAAGGTATAAAATATGGTAAGTACGTAGAGTCTTATGTACATTTTTTTTCGGTGAGACGGAACATATGATACATAAACTAAATACTTACACACAAGTTGCGAAAAAAAATAGAAATACGCCCACAACATAAACTTTCCTGTCATGTGAGAAGGGGCTATAGCGCCTTAATATTACGATTTTCTCTTCTTCTCATATACACCGATAACCACACCGCCCATATCACTCCCTTAAACTCTTATTTCTCCACTGGCATATTTTCTTTGCTTCCCCTTGGTCTACTTTCTCCGCTGCATGTTCAAAAAAAAATAGTTTGACCTCTTTCACTCATCAGCTTCCAGAGTCCTTCTCTTGCGGTATTTGTCGTAGCTTTCTCTCTCTCTCCCTCTCTTGTTCCCCTCGGCATCAGTGGAGTATTAACGGGGCCTATGTGTAATTGCAAGTGTTCCATGAAATGAAAGTAATTTTTGTGTAATAGCATGCCACTCTTTCTCTCTCTCTCTCTCTCTCTTGTTCCCCTCGGCATCAGTGGAGTATTAACGGGGCCTATGTGTAATTGCAAGTGTTCCATGAAATGAAAGTAATTTTTGTGTAATAGCATGCCACTTTGCACGCACTTACAAAACACTACGTACTCTCATGCTATTTACGACGTATGTGCATACTGCAGAAAAAAAGGATGCCAAAAAGAGGAATGTAGACGGCGGGAGAAGCATATCACTTTTTATCGCTCATTTTCCCTCTGTCCTCTAGTCATCAACAAAAGTCATCCGTTTCTCGGTAAGCCCATGTGTCCTAACGGTATTGTTGACTGTCAAGTCATGCTCCTGCTCTTGAGTAGGTTTTTAAAAAAATATGCTGGCCATGTCCGTATAATTTCTGTCGCCAGTAAGGAGGAAAAAAAGAGGATGACGTTATTAGGGAAAAGGGGCTTTCTCCGAGGATGATTAGCGACTGTAAGATGAGAGCCAGGGAAAATGGAGTGCTCTCATGGAAAATGAAATTGTAGTCTGATGTCATGCGTGCTCCTACTAATCATAGACATTCATGAGGAACACTGCCATAATTTATTTTTTGCAGAAATGTCTGGAGGAAAAAGATATCTGGTGGAAAGTATATAAAAAAAGGATGTCTGTAGTCTGCCTTCGCTGACGATGAGCTACAGTTTAGACGTGATATATTCTAATGTCGTTCTGTTAATGTCAATGTCACAATAAATTGCATCGGACTCGAGAAGAATTACCCTTGGGGTGGCTGGAATATATTGGAATGTGGAAGTTAAGCTAGTACAGCTGTAGTCTATGGCTTTGGGACGACATGATCTAAATGTGCGGGTTTGGGAGTCCCCAAAAAAATCCCTATAATCAAGTGTCTCCTTTTTCCCCATACACGTTGTTGTATAATTTTTATCCAAGACATGCTATTTTCTTCCAGCCAGAGCTGCTTCTTTATATATCCTTCCATTCTTTGTATTGATAAAGCTGGGAAATGAGGTTTTCGCGACAACAACATCCACACCGCAATTACCGCGTTACATTACATCAGAAAAATGTAATAAGCTTTCATGTGTAAAGACAATAGTCCACAATAACAGGCCAATTTCGCGGTATAAAAATAGT
>JAHZND010004182.1:0-10930 GCA_027744115.1 Acrocyrtus sp. NNG-2020 | reverse complement strand
CCCGTGCAAAGAGGCGTGAACTCACCAAGCATGAGAAGAACCTAAAGACCTCGAAGCAACTGAGAAGACTCCGCAGTTTCCCCCAGCGAGTCTTTGCAGTGAAAGCTTAAGTTTTGAAAAATTGTTAATATTACTTTGAAATAAATGCGTTTCAACATTTTTCAAGAAGTAGCGAACGTAGTTTTGTTTTTGTTTGATAATTAAAAGCATGTATATGTGCTTAGAATTACTCAAGCCTTTTATACTTGAACACACAGACAACAGAAAATAGTCGCACTTTATTATTTTCAACTTAACTTAAATATTAGTTCTTACAGAGATGTAGGTGTAGGAGTAGGATCTACAGCAAAAATCCAGACGGGATACAACCCCGTTGGAAAATTCTTTTGCTTAACATGTTTAATCAATTTACAATGTGCATTAGCAAAAACATTAGTGAACCCTTTAAATGGCCTGGTTATCGAAGAATCTTCCTCATCTTTCTCTGTGCTGTCGTCTTTTGTGCAATTTTCTTTTATAACAATGACTCCTCCCGGTTTGAGTGCAGTTCTATAGACAAATAGGAATAGCAACATAAAATTCCATTTAGTTTTGTTGTTATACGACTGACGACTAGAAAATTGCTGTCTTGTTTCCCAACTTAACTGAAGTAATAATAATTCATTATTCATTGCTACTTTCATACCTGCATCTACCTAACAGATTTGTAAGATCCTCATCAGTTAGATGTGAAAGAACCCATTGAATCCAAATCACGTCATATTTCTGTTCTTCTGGCTGGAACTCTTGCAAACCTGAGCAAAAGAATTGGGCAACATGTTGGTTTTCGGATAGTAATTTTTTTCCTTCTTCGATGAATTTGGGGTCTTGGTCAACCAAATCGACTTTTTCAAAATGTCGTGACAGCAAATTTTTTGTAATTCTGCCTATACCGGCTCCACAATCTAACGCGTAGGATTTTCCTAAACTAGTTCGTTCCTATAATTTTCAGTGTTGAAAAGATTTTCAATGCAGGCAATGGGCATTTTTATGGCACAATTGTGGTATAAATAAATAAATACGCATAACAGGTATTAGCAGCATAATCGTTTTAACTGATTAAATTAAAGTACGTATGTCTAGCATTAATAAAACATTAACGCACGCTGCTAATTCCTGTTTATCAGCTTATCGTTATCAATGTAAAAATATAGGGGCTAGGGACCTACTTTCATTAAGGCTTTTAAAAAGCGTTCTGAATCTCTAATGTCAATATTGTTAAGATAGCCCAGTCCGCCAAGCATTCCATTTACAGTTGGCTCAATATTGGACCAATACTTTGCACCCTCATCGTAAAACTTTTCATCGCCACTACCCGTAGTAGCACTTTGGGAATCCTCCATGACTTGGCAATACGCCCCCTGAAAATGCCAAAGCAGATAATGTAGAAAATAAAAACGCCAAATTGAAGTAGAGTTAAACTAAAAGTGGATACTGTAATATTGATACTGTGGTATTTATGTTTATTATTATTCAGTAAAATTAACCATTTATCATATTTTTGAATGAATAAATATTTCAAGTTCAAACATCATGGAAACGTTTCAACACACATTCTTCCCTTCCTTTCAAGAAACCCATCATCCCAGATCCCATTCCCAAACCTTCAAGACAAAAATTGCTTTGCACGTTACATTTTGATTATGTTTTTGTACCTTATCTGACCTTCAAAATTCCATAAAAAATTGGGGGATTATTATGGACCGAGTTCACATCTCTGTAGGGGCTACGGAACCTTTATCATCATTTTTAAAAGTACGGTTCCCTATCTCCTGGAAAAGATGGGAATTCGGCCATGTGTATGATCAATTAGCAAATTAAATTATTATTCATTTGATACATGTACAAACTTGTAAAACTGTAGCAGTGAAAATACGCAATTATCAATGAATTATAAACATACGAGTCATAGTTTTTACACGGCAGTCACACTTTAGCTTATTTGTCTTAAACCATACTATTGACCAACTTTTATTAGGTCAATTACCTTTACAATCACCGTAATATCGTGACTCTAACGATAACGAAATTCCTGTTATCATACTAACTAAACGTCTTATCCTCGAATTAAACTTTCTTCAGATTCAACCTCGACTTGTATCGTATAAATACTTACATCGAAAAATCGATAAAATTCTAATTAAACCAAAAATTTCAACAATACAACCACTCCAAGACATTATTATTATTACCTACTCAGATTCTGAAAACTTTTGATCATTGATTCATTTTATATGATAAGATAGTAATTTAGATAATAAGTCATCACTTAGTAAATACAAATATGCATTATTCAATATTACTAGTAAATTATTATCTTAACGGGTGCGACCACAGATTTTACAATACTTATAAGATTATTGAACTTTACTTGTAGTTCCTATTCTTTCATAAACTGAAAAAAAATCAAGGACCATTTGCAACCTTCGCTAGACCGTTGTCAGATTTGCCGGAATCAGCAGAGGTGCCGTTAGTAGGAATGTCAACAGATGTAGGGTCAATGCAAATCTTTTTAACCGGAGGCCCATCAGGTAGACCATCTTCTGCTTTCTTCTTTTTCTTTACTAAATGTGAGATATCGTTGGCGGCAGGAGGATTTGGATTTTTGACAGGACTGTTTCTGGCAATTATTTCATCCTCCATTTTTGTTTCTTCTTCTTCTTTCTTACTGTCTTTTTCTGCGTCAATGGTATCTGTGATCTTCTCCTGTAATTCCGGAAGTAAGGCTGTTAACTCTTGGACTTCGTCCGTCTCTGGCTTGACATTTTCTCCCAACTCAATTCCCAAATCTTTAGCAGTCTGCTTAGTATCTATCTTCTCTTTCAATGCACTAATTCGATTCTTGATGATTTCAACGGATTCCCTGAAACTTGCCAAAGCATCTTGGAACTTTTTATCAAAGGAGTAGGCCAAACCCATTTGAAAATGATATTGTGCTATTTCTCTACTATCGGATCCTTCAATCTGGCTTAGAATTTCAAGACCAGTTTTAAATTCCTCGATAGCCTGAGCATAATTTTCAGATTCTGTCGCAACCTCTCCTAATGAACAATGAGTATCAGCCAAACGTTTCTTCAACGACTTCTCTTTCTCCGAAAGCTGTGCTTGCTGTTCAGTCTTCTTGTCCTCGTTACGCTCCTTCTTGATATCGTTAAGAAGTACATTAAAATGAATTTTTGCTACTTCTAAAACTTCCCACGCCAACTCCAAGTTGCTAAGTTCTTCCTCGGCCTGTTTTTCTGCTGCAGCGTCGCTGACAACCCCGGAGCTAGTAGAAGGTACTTCATTATCGATAACAAGGCCATCTGCTTGGGTAGTTGGACTCGGGGCGTTTAAGTCTACTTCATTTGCTTCTTCAGGTTTTCCATTATCAGTGCTGGCTTCCTTACCATCTTCAGAAGAGTCCGCCTTTTTCGTATCATTTTCGTCTTTATCTTTGGAGACTCCATTTGTAGTGGTCTCTGGCTCTGGCACTTCCTCCTTTGTTGCTATATCAGATTTTCCATTTTCATTCACTGTGTCTTCGTCTTCCTTGTCTTCTTCATCTTCACTATTTTCATTCTCATCCTCCGAAGCCTCACTCGAACCACTTTCATCTGCTTCTGTCTTCTCCAATATCTGCTCCTTCAAGGACCCCTAGTTCTATTCGAGACTGCTCAAGCAACGCTTTTCCATAAAAGAAGTGGGCTTCAGCATGTTCATTAGTAGAAAGCTGATCTGGCAATTCCTCACTCAAAATTCGGCAAGATTCTCCCAATGACTCAATTGCGGACAAGAAATCCTTCAGAAGTAAGAACCGCTTCCCTTGAATTAAGAAGTTAGAGGCCAACTTTGCCTTATCGTCCTTCACAGGTGAAGTCGATGTGACTCCGTTTGCCCCAGCGCTACTTTCAGGCTTCGATTCCGACAAGGTCGACTGATCCTTCATCTCCTCTGAAGTCTCCACCGACGCCATAACCGGGAATTTCTCTACGAGTGACATCGATATGGACCAATTTACAATTACAGTTTAAACTTTCAATGCTAAAATTAATTCTCTTAACTTTAATACTCCCCGTTCAAAATGAATGTTCGAGATCAATTCAACCGGACCAAAAACCGAAAACCTAGCACGAACAGTGGTCTCTGATGACTAAATATAATAACCGCCCGCAACCATACAGTTTTAAAAAACGTGGAAACGTACAAGATCACCACCACCGCTGTGGTTTGATTTTCTGCTTTGCTTACCATTTCGCTAAAATACTACACTTTCCTACTTCTACCCATTATCTTTATACATTGAGTTATTAGTCAACTCAAATAACCAAGTAACCAACTCAAAACTATCATTATCTTTTTAGTTTGCAACTGACGATGAGAAAAATGAGAAAACTGTTTTAATGTCTTACCTTTAGAAGAAAATTCTGCGATGTCTGAAATTCAAAATGGTTGTTTCAAAAACGATGACAAAAACTTTGTTTATCAAGGGTTATCAAGTTTGTCCAACTATCCCGGGTTGAAGATTGAATTAATTCAAGGTACCGGCAACGGCAACAAATTCTACTTTGGTGATTGGGCTAAAATCGAGATCACCTTAAATCAACAGTCAAAGTGAAAAATTAATAAATTAATTGTCATATACAATAGAATAGCTGTCCATGCAGTCACTTTCACTTACAGTATTGAAATTTAATTAAACAAAATTTGCTTACCTTTTATCCTTAGCAGTAAATTAATGACGACTTCCCCGAGTGCTGATAAAAGTTAAAGTGAAGACAAAGAAGTATCACTTTTTTTATCAGAGTAACGGAACCTTCTCTACACTTCTGCTGCCTGACAAGGAGAGCGCCGACTGCGGCGGCATGAAAAGATCACTTTTCACTTGGGGTAAAAGTACTAAAAAAGTACAGTACCTTCTAGCAGCTCTTCTACTCTACGCCTGCATCCACTGCAAGCTCATACAAAAAATGCATTTTATCCCACCGGGACCAGAGAAGGGAGACCACCACAGAAGAGATCAGTCCTTTGGCTTCCACCTTCGCATTCGCGTTCCTTCAGTCACATCTCCATGATTGGCCATCGCAGATTTCCTTGGTCATAAATGATAACATAGGAAGAAACATTCAAAAAAGAGCAGTAAATAGCACTACTCAACATGGTGCATCGTATAAAAAGAGAAGAGGCAGAAAAGAGTTTTCTTCTTCATCTTCATCCATTCATATTATGCATTCTCTCCTCATACCGCTGCACATTAGAAGATGCAGAACGCAACGCGGGGCGGTGAGAAAGATTTGTAGTAGGGCATAGCGCTGCGTTGTACTGTAGTAGTAAGGTAGACAAGACAGAGAAAAGAGAGCTATCCAAAAGCGTGGAGAAAGATATAAAGGAAAATACATAGAGCGAGCGAGCGAAAGAGGGAGGGAGCCGTGAAGAAAAAGGAGGAAGTTGATTATCTTGAGTCGCTATGTGCGGAAGTTGTTGTATGCTGATGCTGTGCTTGCTTGTGGGGAGGGGAGGGTGAGCTGAATAAAGAAGAGAAAAAAGGAACAAGGAAAGCTCAAAGCTCTACTAATAATACAACAATCACAGTCATATCGATCATTGAAAGAGTATGGAATGGCGGGAGTGACAAAACCGTCTGTTTAGATCTGGTAAAGAAAAACAAAAAAGAAACCAAAATAAGAATTACTAGTAGTTGGTTGATTAAAAATACCTTTATTTTGCAAATCTGCTGGTTTTTTGGAACGGAAGTTGAAGTGATAAAACTGATTTTCATAATCAATTTTAACTGGTGAATGGGAGGGGAGGGTGTATTACTGTTTTAATTAAATTTTCGATCAGTAACAGTAGTGGTAGTTGGTTGGTAGTGTTAATGAAGTTCAGTGTACTCAATAATAATTGAAGACAGTTGGTTGAAGGATTTTAATGTAAGCAGCCCGTAGCTAGTAACAAATTTTTTATAAAGCACTAAGGCTGTTGGTAAAATTAGCCTTTTGGATACACACGAAGAAATAATGCATCGGAGAGGTAATTAATTGAATGTACATGAAATCTAGGAATTAGCTACTTTTTTTATTAATTTGAATGGTGGCCGGTTTGTGTTTAACCTTTTAGTTGACGATGAAGGAGTAGGGAAAGCTTTTAAACTATGATTGAACTTTGCCAGGATCTTTTTAGATTCTCCAGAGAGCAGACGACAGCAGAAACAAAAGGATGACGGGTACAGGCAGGCTTCAGATAGATACGAAGATCGACGTGAGTCAAGGTGGAACGATCAGAAGGAAAGACATTATGATGACGAGAGACGCAGCGATAGGGATTCATCCGGGAGGTCTAGGAGTAGGTGGGATTCCAGGGACGATGGCGTAAGAAAATCTAGTTCAAGCACCCATACGAGTGAAGATGGTTGCCATTCCAGGTCCACGGGAGGACGTAGTAGGAGCAGAAGTCGAAGCCCATTCGCAAGAAATGCCAGTGACCTATCTGGCTATGCCAATCCTTCGAGAGGTAGTGCTTGGGATAATACGAATGCTTCCAGACAAATTGAAAAACGATCGTCAAACTGGAGTGAATCATCAGACGATGGCGACAATGACGGCAGGTTGCAAGGAAGGCAAAGGTAAGATATAAGAGGAAATGAAAGGAATTTTACATTACTGACACTGACTGTGACAATGACATAAAGTTAGCTCTAGAAGATTTTAGGAGTCGGATGTGCGTAACAAGAATGATTGCCCAGATAGCGGTCAATATAATTTTTTGTAATTCAATGTTTTATAGTCGTCATTATCCAATGACTAAAACAGCTGCAAGTGCTGTTTTCTAATCTAAATCCCTATAGCTGTTTATATCAAGTATTATTATCCAAGTAGTTAATGTCTCTTGTATCATTTTTGTCATTATTCAGTCTCGTCGGTGCTTCCACGATGCCTTTCCATGAACGAGGAGGCCCAACAATGTCTTCCAATTCCAATGACACTGTAGACATATCGAAGAGCATACCTGGACCTGGTCTCTCATTGAAGTTGAATGATCCTAAATCATCGGCAGCAAGTGCGGTTGCGGTATGTATTAGTATTATGTTTATTATATACATAACATAATTTAGCCTTTAATTTAATTACGGTTTGATGATGTTGATTTACTTGATTTATAAACTCCCACTTAGTTGTGACACCATTATCTTATGTTTCAGAAGTTGAAACCTTTACCAAAGATTTTGTCGGTACCGGCCGCTTCAGTGAAGCCCACAAAGGTTGCTTCTGTTTTCAACGACTCTGATGACGACGAACCCGAAGAGATGCCACCTGAATGTAAAATGAGGATGAAGAATGTGGGAAGGTATATCTCGAATCTCGAATTCATACAATGCATAGTACAACTATGGGCTATTATACGCTATAAACATAAAAACAGAAACAATTGAATTGTTACAATTCCATATCTATACCTACACCTACAAATATTTACTTTTTACTTGCTTACTTATGAAAACGCTCTTATTGTGAAATCTAATTGTGTAGGGAAACCAGGACAAGCGAAGGACCAAATTCATTTGGTAAAACGAAAATTGGATTCTGCAACCTAACACATTTAGCTGAAAAACGATTGGAAGGAAAAGGAGAAACTAGCAAAAAGAAATTTCCTTGAAATATTTCTCCAGAAGAATACCAGAAGCGAAAGAGATAATAAACTAATAAAGATAACTAACATGTTCTGTCGCGTTGTCCTTAATTTAGTCTTAGTCGATAATTCAATATTATGAATTGTGGAAGTTCAGATTGCTAGTGTTGCAGCTGTAACTGTTATAAAACAAAATACAATTATGCATGCCCAGTCCACAAAACCATATCCTCTCCACATATCTTATTTGCAATTTGAATTAATTAGTTAACTGTGTGTACTGTTTTCAGTCCATTTCCAAATTTACCTTTTCTTACAATTTCTTGTTAGTCTATAGATTTCGCAAGGTTATGAATTGTATGTAGGTATGCTATTTTTATTTTCATACAGCACTGTCAGAGTAAGCTGCTGCTGCTTGATTATTGATTGCTAATTTTGTGGACGTTATTAATCTACACACGAAGTATTTGTTTTCCGTGTTATACGTATATACTACAATGTCAGCTTCATAAAAATAAATTATTGTTCTAGTTCTATGCAATAGAAGTTTGGAGTCCAGTGTTAATTACTGTATTACATATACCTCTATGAACATAGTTCAACATTTTACGCTTCTTTTCTTTCATGGCGTGGATACGTCATAATGCATTATGCAAACACGTGCAGTTTCTGAAGAACAATTGAACAGTAATGTTCATTTTTTTCTGATATATTGCAATGGCTTTACATCTTACATTAGAGGAGTGTCGGTATTTACTTTTTAGTTACGTAAGTATATTACAAAACAAGTAATACGACATACATTTTGAAGAACAAGATATGTACAGAATTATAATATGTATATAAATAATACATATATGATATAATAATTATATTTAAACTCTAATAAGATAAATGTCAATTTAACTTCACTAATGTATCTCATTCTCATTGCGACCGGAAGAGTATCGAAAACTCTACGATGGAAATTATTTACAAAACCCAAAGACTAAGGTTGATACTTATGCAATTACTGCCTATACTATGTATGTATGAATGAGCAGCAATTGCATTATTGCATAAGTATCAATCGTAGTCTTTGAACAAAACCAAAATTTTACTGCAAGGAAAATGCGCATTGCCAATATTGCCATGTTAGATTTTGATTGCACATGCACATTGTTCGATTTTTTGGATCTATTCTGATTTATACGGATAAAAAGGAATACTTTATTAATTCTCTCGAATGTGAGGTTCACGCTAGGAAAATAGCCTTATGCAAGCATAAGCCAAACAATGAAAATTAGTGCCACCCAGATAAAAACTTTAGACAAAAACTCTTGTTCCTCTATCTGCTGAGGTGTCACAAAATTGGCACCAGCAGGGCCATTTCCCGGACCCCCAAAGTTAAATGCAGAAGCGAAAAATCCAAATGGGAATGCTCCAATTCCAAAACTCATTTGAAAACCTCCGCCCCCGCTGCCGTCATTGCCTGTACCCCAAGAAAATCTTCCCGAATCTGGTTGTTCTGTTCTTGTTGGTGGAGGTCGTGGTGGAATTTTGGATCTAATGAGTTAATTTAAACAAAGGTCACCATCAAATCAAACGGATCACATTTATCAAATAAATTATTTTAGAAATTTTGTTCATTGGATGTTTAGATATCAATATTAATAATACTTTAATAACTAAAATAATTTTTAAAACTTTATGTCCAACATTTTCTCGTCAGAGCTTTTATCAGAGTCTTCATCGTTATCCTGCTGCTTCTCCTGAGCAGACTCTTCTGGAGGGTCTGGTCGACTTCTGGTTTCTGCTGATGCTGATGATGATGAGGGTGCGGATGCCATTTTCAATTTTGGATTACCAATTTAGCGAGCCCCAGTGAAATCAACTTTTCTATTAAGTTCAAGCAAAATCAATATAAACTTATAAACATCTTTTAGTTGCTTAAGTCTATCGATATTACACTTGCTTATTTATAATTTTTATGATATTAGGTATAAATATCAATTAATTATTTTAGGCTTCACTGGTTCACTTATTGCTAATACCGCCAGTAAAAGTTGCCATACCTTAACTTTATTTTGATGCTCGAACTTATTTATCAACCATCAACTGGACTATTCGTTTCGTATCTCAATTATCACTCCAGTCTTAATTTGTTGTTAATATTTTTCAGCACAAACACGCTACTGTACTTTACCTAGGTTGAAGATCAACGAATGCGCAATGTAGTAAAAGTAATTTCACAATGAATTTACCAAGTTTGCGTAAGTAGTAAATTTTTCTGTTGTTATAATAAATTGTAAAGATGATCTACTATTAACTTCTACGTGTTTTGTATTATAAAGCCAATTCAAAAAAACTCAAAGTACTAATACAATATTTTTAGCCTGATCTTGAGTTTCGCTCGTCAGCAATCAGCAAGCAGGTGAGCTTGTATGTAAACAGACTAGGCAGGGTGGAATGAAATGGAATCGGAATAAGAATCATCTGCTATGCTTATGCTGCCGTGTGCATTGCGATGATGCATTATAGATTTGTACACGTACGTATTGTACGTTCCTTCTTTCTTCGTGAACTATTTACGTCGATAGTAGCATGCATGTAGCGAAATCAAGACTATGCGTTTCCGCGTATTAAATGTTAAAACTGGCTAACTGCTCTGCCTCTTCCTCATCAATTTCACCTCCCATCGTCATAATGCAATGAGCCAGAAAAATTCCAACTGTGTGCACTATAGCGAAATGTAGCAATTAAAAAGAGTTAGCCTTTACCTACCTAATCGTTATTGCGATGTTGATGTTTCTTCTGGAATGTTTATGAGTTGAGTACAAAATCAGATTCAGACTCAGACCAATCTATTCCATACTCGTGTGTAATTGTGATTACTACAGTACTAGTACTGCATTAGATTATTGAGCGAGGAGTGAGTAATCCAATAAATAATTGACAATGGAAACGTCCCGAAAGATGCTAGGTTGACTTTTTAAATGAAAAGAACCGTGTCATGGGAGTTATTGAAGACAAGAAGCATGCATTGTCCTACGTGTAATTGCATGAAAAATTTATGAGTAGCGATTCAGATTCAGAGGTAGCGGGGAAAGGGGCCAAATGGGTTTATCAAATACATAAAAGGAAAGCGTCAACTTGCCTTTTTCATTTTTGGAAAATTATACGGTATAATTTATACTACAGCTCTATTAGAGCATGGAATCAACAAATCATTTACCTACACGTGCTACATACGTATCAAAGTACCTGCTCCTTCACTTATTTTTATTCGGGGTTTATTTGTGGCTAA
>JAHZND010004181.1:0-13379 GCA_027744115.1 Acrocyrtus sp. NNG-2020 | reverse complement strand
AAGGTGCCATGTCCTTCCGCTTCTTCTTGTAAAACTAGTCGCGCTGCCTCCGACCTTGACAAGGTGCCATGAAACCAAGGATACTCTTGCAAAGTAGTATAAATGTCACGTGGGGCCTCAGCAGCATTTTCAGCACGGGTTTCCTCATTAGCACTGGTATCGTGATTTGCATAGACGTCTAATAAATTGAAGTTTTAGTTAATGCCCATTATTGTGTATTAATTTATATTTCTTTTCTAGCTTATTTATTACTTACTAGTGGGAGTAGTTGCAGTATCATCTTCAACTTGGTCTTCATTGACAGACCGGATTGCGAATCGAGGGGGAAGTTGTGGGGGACTTGTGGTATTTGTGTGCGAAAGATGATTTGTCTGCCCATCATTTCCGCTCCCATTTTCAGAAAGAGATCCATTATTATTATGGCTACTCCCATCACCATTTTCCACTAGTGCACTAGTATCTTGACGGCTCCTCGGTTCATAAGAACCTTGCTTAGCTTCATCTGAATATTGTTTGTGAAAGAATCTACCTTTTCGAAATCCTTTAAATGATAATCTGAAAAGATGAATGAGCCAATAATCAACAATGTTGTGCCAATAATATAAAATCTGATCATATCTGTAGATAAATTGTTACCTTCTATAAAAAGGCTTGCGAGAGGAGGGAGTTGGTTTCTGCTGCTGTGTCAGTGGTGGTTGTTCACTTTCAGAACTACTACTTGGAATCGATCTTGCAGGAGCTTGTTCGTCATTTGGAGATGTTAGAGATTTGTTCTGGTTATCACTTTCCCCGTTCACAGCGTGGGTCTCAGAGTTTGCTGCGCCCCCATTCCTTTGACTATACGCACTTGCTGCAGAAGTGTCAGAAGGGAAATCATACAAGGTACTTTGTACGGTGGCATCCACTGACGAAATTCCTTTAGCCAGAACTTCCGATTCGAGGCGACGAGCGAATACTTCAACGAATCTGGCCACGAGATCATTTGCTTGAGCTGCGGTTAGGCAATTAGTTTCGCTAGTTTCAGATCTATTTGGTATTGAGACTGAAAGAGTGTAGTGAGTCTTTATCAACGAAGCTACTTCTACTGCTGTAGACACTGCCCTTTCGTCACACCAAGATCCCCAGTTGGTTGTCCCGGATCCCATGTCACTTTCTATTATCTTATCACTTGAGCTTTACTACAAAATATCTTTGGAGAACCTCCATTTGCAAAATGACTCCCTGCAAAATATAAAAAAAGTTCTTTTGATAAGTTGTGATTACGCAGCCTTATCATTTCAGAACTAAAAGTAAAGGAAACCTCCATTCTTATTTTGCTAACTACTTGTGAGGACACGTATTCTGAGCTTGGCATAAACTTCCGAGGGGATAGCACAGCAATTGTCAGCACTGCTCAGTGCATCTCTTTAATTCCTCTCTGTAATTGATAATTGTAGGCGTAAATTCCATGAGAATAATGAACACGCTTAAAATTTACTACACACAAAGCAAAGCAAGTTTGCTTTACTCCGGCTAAGCTCCTCGCATAATTAATGAGGAGCACAGGGCAGATAACTTGCAAAGTTAATTTGACATCTCCCAAATCTCCCAAAAAAAGTTTTCAATCACACTTTTCTCTCGCTGCCCAATTGCCCATATTATGCATGTACTTTAATGAGAGTAATGTGGTGGCAATGGCAATATAGAATTCCCAATAGACTAAACCTGATGCCTGGAGTAGAGCAGTAGCCACCAAGTGAATTTTCTTCACATATAGTATATTAGAGCTATTAGTATTAGTCAAGTGGAACTAATGCATTATGATATGCTTACAAATGAAGATCTCCACTTTGGAAATCGTCAATCATCAGAAAACTATCATTATGACTGGGTAGTATTTATAATAGTCCGCTTCCGGGATTTCCAAATCGAACTAGAAAACAGACAGACAAGACAAACAGTGATAGCACATCATCCATTTTTTCTTCTGTTCTTCTGCCATTCTGCCCACTTCCATTCCATTGAAACAGCTTTTCATGTAACATATCAAGTCCATCAAAATGCAGCAGCATCAGTTTCTCAGTATCCACTTTAGCCAGAGCCAGCACAACTGACAACACTCCTCAGTCTCAGTCTTGAAGCCATTCTACATGGCACACTTCTTTCAAAACATTTTTTTATCCTTTGCTCTACGGAATAGCCATTCATTTCCATGCTTTCCTGTCCGTGTCCCTCAGCACTATAAATGAAATGCATCCGATTTTTATACGAAAACAATCTGTTAGAAAAAAAACATCTCGTGTGAGTAGCTGCTCAGCTACTGCAAAGTATTTTCAGCATGTCTTGAAAAAAAGCAGAGGACTGTGTGTGGCTGTGGCTATAAAGGTGGTATACCTAAATTCACTACTGAAAGGATCCATTTCACCGTGTACTGTCATCATGCCTTTTTTATGTTTTCTTAAGAGCCATAAACTGAACTTCTTACATGAATGTGCCTACATTAGTATCCGTGTTCAATCCTCATCAACTTCTAACATCCGAAAGGGGCATTGAAAAGTTGAGACTCAGACTCAATGATGCTGTTATTATAAGAAGAGCTCAGAAGAGCTCACATTTTGCTCAAGTGACATGACTATGCTACAGCGATATAGCGATGCAGAAGAGTGGAATAGCAAATTGCAATGCGAAAGCAGTAGGCATCTTTCAGAAAAACAGAAATCTTGCATGGAACCCATGGATGAGCGAAATTTTTGGACTGACAACTTGTTGGCAATTAAACTTTAAATGTTATTATCATAAAAACTGAAAATTGGAAATACAGAACATTTTCAGTAGACGCCAAATAAATGCGCAGTTTATGCATTGCTAGTTAAAGCCATCAAGTGGCTCTAAATTCTCTGGCGTCTGTCTTTCTTGTCACATTCCAGTCAGCGATATCTATATCTTGTTTTCACTTTCGGTAATTCTTTCTGTAGATTTTCGAGACCTTCGGGATCCCTTGCCACTTGCCAGTACATCGCACTCTGTGCATACAGCTGTGTTACTGCTGCATGCTGCCTTTCCGAATCCTATATGGTTAACCTAATCATGGTTGTCCTAACTTACCCCAAGCTCCACCCGTCATAAGAAATTTCTTTCCTTTATAAGGTCCAGACTTGGATCCAATTTGTACAGGTTGTCCATAAATTGGATTTGGATTTGATTTACCAATGGAAAATAACAGAATCCATAGTTCCTCTCAAACAGATTTTTCATGAACTACTGGTCTGAAGAGAGTCTCCCAATGGATAAAGTTGCAAACGTATTCACAGTAAATGCAAATGATCAAGTTCCGAAGAGAATAAAGAGAAGAAGCAATTAAGAAGTCTCATATGTATAATGAAATGACAATTGACGACATTGCTACTTATTTTTAGAAGAAAACTATAGCTTAAAAAATGAGAAAAGAGAGCTTTGGTGCACGAACAATTTTCAATTTATCATAGGAGCTGTACTGTTGAGCTGCTGGTAGACAAAAGTAGATAGATATGTATGTCCATAAATTGGGAAATGCTGTCAATTTTCAATTTTTTAAAAGAATCCTATATTTGGCCATATTCCTTTTTGTACACCTAGCGTACATGTACCAGTCCCAAGACTTTTAGAGCTTTATATCCTTGCGTCAACTACGAACTTGATTTTGGGTTAATTGTAGTAGTTTTAATTGGTAGTATTAATTAATAGTATTTGGCGAGCATCACTTAGGTGCCTGTGGGAACAGTCTTTAGAAATATGGCCGAGATGGAAAAGCAGCATGTTCAGCCGATTCTATCCGTTCATTTACCTTGTGCTCCGAGGAAAAAATTAATGACCGACGCGATTAAAAAGAAAGTGGAGGAAAAATTTGGTATGAAGTACAATGATGTTCTAACTGTCGCAAACGCTCAACTCATAGAAATAATGAAAAACCGTTGGAGGAAATCGGAGTTAGTGAAAAATAAAATGAGTAAAGGTAAAACGAGCTTTACTTTTTCAAATGTAGTTTATTCTTGATTTTCAGTATAAATATATTACTATACTATGCTTTGTAATTCTAATTTGTTTCAGCAAAAAGTGTACCCTCAAAACTAAACCAGGATCCAAGCAATTTAGGATTTAAACGGATTTGGTTACCTTGAGTTTCCCATGCTCCTGTGATATTTGTCATAATATGAAATCAGTTACCGCATTTTACAGTCATTTCCCTAATACTAATGCAAAATACAGGAAAGTTTTGTTTCACATTTATTGAAGGAAAACGAAATAAAATACGCTTGTAAAACTGTACAAATATTTTTTTGGAAATTCATTTACAAACGAATTTAGTTGCAGAAACGAGTGCATCTGTAAAGTTCACTGATGTAATTGTGCTATATCACTTTAGAATTAGGTGAAACTGAATTTGTTAGTCATGGCCTTTTTCATATTTTTCATACTGTTATTTGGAAGATGCTGATTAAATATGTACGTATTACCCTTTTTATTTGCTACACAAAAGATATAATATAAATTTCTCATATTATTGCGATCTGCTGCTACCCTCTTCAGGGTGTACTAATGTAAAATATGAAGACAATATTTCTTCTCCTTCTTGTATTTCCTTGCTTGCAATCAAAGGCACTAATCGAATAGGGTAATGATTATTTCCAGGATTTGCCCAGACGTTTGGTAAATACTTGCAAAGTTGGACGGGAAGCTCGCTGGAAGAATTTTCTAGTGATAACCCTATCGTAATTTCTGACTCTTGGTAGACTACATTATTTACTGCCGCTCTACTTCTGTTATTCACATACTGGCCAATATTGAGCGGATTTTGCGGTGAAGCAGTTAGCCATGATTCATCGCAGCAAGGTAGATCAATCCTGAATTTGTCCCTTGCAGAACACGACTTGAATATCGATTTCGAGATCCATTTATCATTGCCATCAATGTGCATACCATCACAGCACCGGAAAATAAATGGGTTTCCTATCGACGGGAAGAATATGGGCTCTGACGGCATGTACATTGTACCAGGATACATGGCTATGTAAGTTTCAAAACATGTGCACTTTTTAATAATTAACCATACTCATAGTTTGCTCTAGCTTACATGTATGGGTAATTAGATTCCAACATACCAATGATAGAGCCGGGTTTTGCAACTCCAGACGCTAGAAATACGCCAGTCCCAGCGTCATCCGACACCAGACTTTTCCTACGTACTGTAGAATATCCCAAAACGTTATGCATGATCTCCAAGTTTTTCCTGCAACCATCTTCCGCATTTTTGTATTGCTTTTCAGCCTCCATGAACTGGCTAAATAACTGAATCATCACAGACACAACTTCCGCATCTGACACTAGCTTGTCATCTCCTTTTCGAACATGATGTACAATCATGGGATTATTTTGACTGGACACGGCAGCGTTGAGATGACTGGGAGATGACTTCACGTTTCCATTTGTCATTGCTTCATCTCTCTTTAAAATAGGAGTTTGCATCTCTTCTCCAGCCACCTCTTCATGTCCAGGAAACTTTCTTTTCCGTAGGTTTAGAATTATCCATGGTACAAAGCGAAACTTGTAGTTCTTCCAGAACAAGCTCAGCCTGTTTTTTATCATGATGTGGGTAACGTTTCGTGTCGGCACTTTTCACTTCCGCTTTATCGGGGAAATATGAGACTATCATTTGCTACAATCAAATTGCTAAGCCCGTTAACCATTATGAAGTTGGTAAAATTAATGAAACTACGTATATTAAAAACAGTTTAACTTGTAACTTGGCCAAAACTTATCTTGAGTCTCGTGTCTCGTTAAAAACGCTTAACATGATTGCATGCACCAACCCGAACTGTTGTTGTTGCTATTCGCATGTCTGTACTGGTAGGAAGGGCACAGAATCAGATGGTTTAATCACTTCAATGGGGCTTGCTATTGCTGCAGAAGAGCAGATGGTTGGTTGCAGAAGAGAAACAGCAGTTTTGCTATGTATTTGTGAGGTGCGAATGTCAGGTGATATATGAAAACAGTTAACTAACACCTACTCAATTTTGTAAGTCAAATTTCATGTACCATTTTTGTAAAGATGTGAAAGCTAAAGAGCTAGTGTAAGTAGATTCATGGGGAGTTGTATTGGAAAATAGTTTTTTTTTATTTTGAATTAAATGACACGAAGTTAAGAATTTTTATCAGTGACAAGAAATTAGTTGTGTATTGGAGGCCTTAAATAAGATTGAAGATGGATGAGCTACTTGGTGACCTTAGTCATTCCAGCAGTAATATAAGTGGAAGTAACGAGAATGGAAATAATTTTGTTTGTGTGAATGCTGAGGGTGTTCCGTGCTCAGAAGATGGGAGCCACAGACCGTACTTCATTCCTATCCAGAAAATGGTTCTGTATGAGACCAGAAACGTAAGTTATCTGGATAATTAAGCTAAGTTTGTATGATCGTATAAAAGTTCACAAGTTATATCGTAATGATTTTGTTTTAATAGCGATTTTATCTCGTGGGATCAAATCAAACTGAGACCAAGTTTAGAATACTGAAAATTGACAGAATGGAGTCAAAAGAGTTAGTTTTGGTGGAGGACCAGGCTAGATACACTCACAAGGAGATGAAGGAACTCTTGTCAACAATTGCGTGTGTAAACAGACCAAAAAACCCGGCAGGACTGGTGAGGACAGTGTCGGCTTTTGGGATATTAGGATTTGTTCGATTTCTCGAGGGATACTATATTGTACTGATAACAAAAAGAAGGAAAGTGGCGACAATTGGATTTCATTCTGTATACAAAATAGAGGACACTGCTTGCATTTACATTCCGTGTGACGGGCCTTCCAAAAATCCTGATGAAATGCGATACTTAAAATTATTTCAAAGTATTGACTTGTCCAGTAATTTCTATTTTACGTAAGGTTATAGCAAACAATTTGAAGTAAATTATTTTATTTAAAATTGTATTACGTAAAATTGTCAGTCAGTATTAGTATGCCATAATTTTAATATTATAATATTTCAGGTATAGCTACGATCTGACAAACAGCCTCCAATTTAATTTATCAACACATAAGCGTGTAATTCCTGCGTACAAGATCAACAATCCAGATCTAATGTATGGATGTTAAGTAGTAATGTGCATATTTTAATAGATGAATGTAATTAAGGCATGAAAAGTTATGTACCTATATGTGAAATGTGGTTTGATAGAGCGGGCTATGGGGTATCAAACTTTGTGAAGCGTAAATTTGTTTGGAATAATAAACTTTTGGAGCCAATGGAAAATGTTTTACATCCGGACTGGGTCCTTTATGTGACTCACGGTTTCATTGGACAGTCGAATGTTAATGTGTATGGTAAGCCAATTTACGTAACTGTCATTGCCAGAAGGTCTGCTCTATATGCCGGAACTAGATTTCTTAAACGGGGTGCTAATTTTCAGGTATTTCATCTGTCTTTAAATCTCAGTAAAAATTAATTTGTAATATCTAGTAGAAATGTACTTATTCTAGGCTTCTTTGTAGGGCAATGTTGCCAATGAAGTGGAGACCGAACAAATTGTATTTGACTCAAGTGTGTCCTGTTTTCATCGTGGAAGATTCACATCGTTTGTTCAAATGCGTGGCTCAATTCCAGCGCATTGGAGTCAGGATATTGCGAAAATGGTTCCAAAGCCACCTATTGGCATTGATTTGGCAGATCCATATGCTGAAACTGCTGGTAGATGAACTAACTTATGTAAGTTTTATTAATTAAAAGCATCGAAGTATTAATATTTACTTAAATTGAAATTAGGTAAACACTTTGGCGAATTGCTGTTCAGATTTGGAAGCCCAATTGTTGTCGTAAATCTTGTGAAAAAGAGAGAAAAGAAAAGACATGAGAGCATTTTAACTGAAGAGTTTACTTTGGGAATTAAAACATTGAATCAATTTCTACCCCCAAAACATAGGATAATATATGTTGGATTTGACATGGCGCGCACTAATAAAACGTACTAAATATACAATTGCACGTATGATATACTTATCAGTTTAATTTTTAATAATTATTTTGTTTTGGAATTTTAATAGGAAAGAAGAAAACGTTATGGTAAAACTTGCCGCAATTTCGGAAGATGTATTTCGCAAAACAGGTTTCTTTGTGAACTTTGGGGGCTCACGATCGCCTTCAGGTGACGAAGGAGTGAGAGAGGTTCGATTACGCCACGAGAGCTGATTAATTAGTATTACTTAAATAATAATATGCTGATGTTAATATAATACTTTATTACAGACGAAGCTAGATGGATTCGGAAAAAAGCAAACTGGCCTTGTTCGCATTAATTGTGTTGATTGCTTGGATAGAACTAACACAGCACAGTTTGCACTGGGAAAATGTGCATTAGCTCATCAGGTTTGTACTATCGCGATATAATCTTATTCATAAAGGAAAATATAAACAATAGTGGAATTATTTTTACAGTTAAGAGCCTTAGGTGCACTAAGCCCTGACAGTGAACTAGAATTCGAGTCGGATGTTATAAGAATGCTGGAGGAACTATATGAAGATCATGGAGATACATTGGCTCTACAGTATGGAGGCTCTCAATTAGTACATAGAATCAATACATACCGAAAAACTGCTCCATGGACTTCTCAAGGAAATGATATCATGCAAACTCTATCCAGATACTATTCCAATACTTTCTCTGGTAGATACAGTTTTTGGTGTATTATACTAATAATGGCTAATTTATATCAGCAATCAATTATCCACTAACTTTATTGCAGATGCGGATAAGCAAAATGCCATCAACCTCTTTCTGGGAATGTTTGAACCCCTAAAGGAAGCGTTTCCTTTGTGGACCCTCGAAAGTGATATACCACTTCACTTAAAACTTGAACTTCGTTTCTGCAGTGACTCTTATCGGAATTTGAGGGCCCAAACAGAGTGGTACCCTGGGAGAGTACTTGAATCCTTGCCATATGCTGCCCATGAATTGAATAAAGTTTGCAAACTACTTCCATGTGAAGATTGGGATGATATTGATGCATATGCTGACTTTTACAGACCACGCCAATTTATCCCACTCTCGGATCTATACGCCTTCAAAGTCAGTCATTCAGTGCGAGATTTCATGCCGAATTTTACTACAGAGTTTTCCCCATTTGTAGTTAGAATCCGTCCAGGGAAGCGACAAGAAGAAAATATAGGAAAGAAAGCTACCGCTAAAGTTGCTTCTCACAAGAATCCCTCCATTATGGGACTTGGTTCAACCGGAAGTACGAATTCCACTAGTGGCTCTGATACGGATTATTCCAGTAGTGAAGAAATGAGTTCAAGCATGGCCAGTTCTAGTGCAAGCGCGTTTGCAGCAGGAATGAGGTCGACACCAGGAGAATTACGATTCTCCAAGTTCTTTTGTACTATGAAAGATTCATACGGAGTGGAACTAAAGTCACCTCGCAAATCCGATATTTTATTGTATAGGAGATTCGTAAATTTTCAGCAACAGTTACCAATTAATGTGAATTCGTCAATGTCTTCAAAAATCGTCCAGTGTTCCATTATACCGCTAAGTGCCTTTTCAAAAGACAGCTCATTTAGTGTCACGCCTCCAACAGTATCACGGGTAAGTGACAAAAGATTCCCACATATTATCTAGAGACCTAAATATAAAATATAAAACTTATTTCGTTATTTACGCTGCCAAAATATTAAAATAGACTCTCTTTTTTTAAAAAAAAAGCTTTCCAGGGATATATACAAAAATTACGTGGGCAGAGGGACTGACGGTGCCTCCAAACCAGCTTCGAGGGATATGAATGTGTACACAAGATATGTAGAAAAATCCGGGAATCCGCACCAATTTACTAGTACAACTAGCATGCCAAAAATTAATTTCAAAGTGTAGCAAAAAAAGTAATTTAAATCTTTGCAACAATACGAATTTTATTATTTTATTGGTTGGAAATAATTAAGTAATGTTTTAGTTTCTATCCTTTGATGCGTTAAAAAATATATTAATACTCTGTTAAAATAGTTAAAAATAAATGATTTTATGTAAAAGCTATGGGCGTAGTTTGATGTCTATGCTACTCTGTGAATAATCTGTACTTCAGATATCGACTAAATATTCGATGTCGATGGGGCTCTTCCGCCGACATAACACAAGTGCAGTAGTACTTATTTTGAAATGCAGGACTGGTGCTGTTTGTATTTGGCATGGCGTTGGGATGGTCTCTTGTCTCAATGCAGTACATAGCCTTTTTCGCTTCATGTACTTGGAGGCAATACTTGCTGCATTCAGCTTTCTCACATACATCCTTACAATATTCGTTTTTAGGGAGTTGCTGAAAAAAAATTACCATTTTTGCAAACAGATCAACTTAAATTAACCTGTAATTTCCGAAAAGTGAAATCTTCAGTATTCAGTACCGTGGTAATGCACTCTCCTTGGCTTCCACATTTGATGTAGTTTCCTTCCGAGATGGACACTCCAAGCAATTCCTCGCAAGTGCTATCACTGGTGCAGTTTGCAGCTACACTCCTCCTTGGAATTTTGCTGATGCAGTAGCTACCTTCTCCGTTTGAATCTATATTGGCGGAAGCCAACTTTAAAGAATTTACAGATTTTAAAGAATACCTATGTAAACTAATTCTAAAATCACTAATTCACATAAGGCGTTTTTCTATTCAACTTACATAAACATTGACGACGCAGAAGACCGAAAAAAGGACCAAAGCCTTTTCATGTACACGCCGGTGGCTCTTAGTTAACGCACCCATTTTTTTGGCAAAAAACTTGCTCCGGAGCACAAAAACGTAAACTTAAGTTATGTCACACGCGCACGCTAAGAATAAGCGACACAAGAACTCAACTTTTAGGATTATGCAATTTTAGCTGGGCAGAACACTATTTCATGAATGAGGAACCTACGTGTACTCGCGAGAATGTACGTAAACTTAAGTTATGTCACACGCGCACGCTAAGAATAAGCGACACAAGAACTCAACTTTTAGGATTATGCAATTTTAGCTGGGCAGAACACTATTTCATGAATGAGGAACCTACCTGTGCTCGCGAGAATGTGCTAGCACCTCAACCACCACCTTTCTAATCATACACTTTGTCGCTTACTGCTATTGACAGTGAACTTATTACTCATTTTAATCTAGATGCGTTGCAATTTGTGTTACACAATCAGATGAACAGGCCCTGTTTTTCCATGGAGTCGACTTTGAAATCCGAATGCCCTTTATTGAAAGACATGAAGCAAGGTTTATACTTCTATGCGGTAACTAAATATCTCAACCTGTTTAGTGATGAAATGAGGGTCACCCCAATGATATAATGTGAGCAGACCTTCTCTTCTACTACAACACCTTGTCTGACAGTCTCATTTTTTATGCATGCATATTAAAAATTAGCCCAAAAATATAAAAAAAGTTGATATGATATATGCTAAACACATTTTCTTGGCATATTTATTTATTTAGTCGTTTATATACATTAAGCAGGTCTGTATTGGGAAGGTGGCACTAGCTAAAATGCTTATAAACGCGACTACTGCTTAATTAAAAGTATTTTGATACTTCTAATGATGATAGTCATCTCATGATGCTGATGACACGATAATGTTTTCATTGCCGCCATAAAAACACATGCGTGTATGCCTACGCATCATCATTTTATTGTAGTAATTACGCATCATCATCACCTCTACACCAATACAGCTATTTATTATAAATATTATATAATATACCTACCGTCCTAGTCTTTAGTCTTTGCCCTTTCATCCTAAAATAATGAGCATTAAAAGTTGTACTTGTAATGCAGCTTATTCAGGGTAGCACATTAATTAGCCATTGTCATCATCTCACTTTTGTTACCTTGTTGCCTGTTCAGCAAAAAAGGTAAAGCGTAGTAAATGGAAACAAAAACAGTCAACCAGAAAATTGACCAAAATGTGATACCAAAAAATGCATACCTTCACTTTTCGTTTGCTATCAACGTTTTCCGCGTGACGATAGGATAACCTGTATAGCTACTGCTGATTCAGCAGTGCTGAATTCCCTTGTTCCTATAAATACCAATATAAAGGTTATGAGTTTCATAATAATCAGCACACAATCTATGTTGCATTTAGCAATAGCACTAAAAATATTTTTTATTAAATGGAAACTGATAGATAACATTTACTTTTAGCTGAAAGGAATTGCTCTGGCGTCCCTTTATGCAGTATAAATAAATACGCATTTTATTGATCTGCCTCTGAGGGTCCACAAAGGAACAGCTAGACAAACGTACGTTTAACATTGATTGATATTGATAGCCCAGTTTAATAATGCTTTTTGATAAGCATCAGTTAGTACTCATTATCAATAAATATGCATTATCTAAACGGTCGAATAAAAACGCCAAGAGATCTCTGTTTACTTATCGTTGGTCGTTAACCACAGCTAAGATTGGAGTTGATGGTTATGCGTCTGCAAATTTCACTATCGTTATGACGAGAGATGAAGGCTTATTACAGCAACTCAACAACTGACCACTGCATAGCGGCAAGACAAGAGAAGGTAATGAAATGATGACAATAATATGGCAAAGGGCAAAATGCTAAGAAATCAAGCCAACAATTAGTGAAGGTGAAGGTGTGTGCTGGTGCCGTGCTAGGTTTGTATTTCTTATGGCACATTTTTATCATAGATCACGTCACCATGCCTCATCCTAAATTGGACTCACGTGCAAGCTTCGGCTAACATCATTATGTATCTCACAAAAATAGCGTCTAGTCGAAGGAATTTAGAAAGCTTGCTAAAAAATGTGATTTTTTATGTAAGATAAGCTATAGTAGCTACTTAGCTAGCAAGTAAATATTGGTACAACTGCGGATAGTGCTATAATTTAGTCAATGGCTTTGCAATCACTTCCGTTTTTTCACTTCTTTCACTTTAAATAAGTTAACCTAATTACCAATAATTGGCTAATTATTAATTAGTTTAAAGTAGCAAGAATTTTCACGGGTGCCTGGAGGTCTGGTTATTCGTCTATTCGTCGGGTTCGATTCCCCGTCGGGGAGGTACCATTTTGGTGTTTTTTTTATTTTAAACCAATCTTAGCGTTCTCAAGAGTGCAGTATAGAATTTCAATTCATTTTGTATGCAATTTCAATAATAATTTAGGCAAAATTTTATGTCTCGTTGAACAATTGATAATATGATATGATATTTCTGGGCGGCTAAAGTCAGAGAATTATGCAGTGTATTTTATTGTACAAATAAATCGTCCGTAAACTGAGAAAAGTAATTTAACCAAAAATTAATAGTATTAAATTTTAAATCAGTCCTATCCTTTACTTTTAACTCTGTGAATTATTACAGCCAATATCCAGTACGCTACAATCCAGGCAAATGTGG
>JAHZND010004180.1:0-27681 GCA_027744115.1 Acrocyrtus sp. NNG-2020 | reverse complement strand
ATTCATGCACAATTGAAGATTTACACAAACATTTTCCTCTGATCTATGAGGTATTATTCATGCTGTGAAAACATCGCCTATAAATTTATCAAAATTTATAAATGTTATAGCGCCATATATACTCGCATACAACTTTTAAGCTTTTGCTAATAGCAAGCAAACAATGACATGCCACCAATATGAAATCTCAAACTGAGTAAAATGTTAGCATATTGTTAGAGCTGATGAAAGTGCGAGAATTTTTTAAAATAAAATTTCTGCTGCCGACAAACAGTTACAATAAGCTGCAGCCCTTTTTTCCTGTGTGGCTTAACCCATCAGAGCCAGCTACTTTGTGTCATTGCAAAAATGAAGTGCAAAAAGGTCTTTTTTTTAATAAAAAAAATTCACTTGCCTTCATCCTCCGTCATACCTGAGCTGCACGACACTCTCATCAGGAGAGGTGTACTCGGAGTGCGATGATGTAAGGTAATGAATGTCGACAATCGACCAACTCCTGACTAGATACAGCAAAATGCATAGAGCACACTGGACAGCTCCTCCGACCTCAGCAGAGATAAGCAATAATAATGCGAGTCAAAGAGAGATCGTTTATGCTAATATCCAACTAATTACGGGAATGTCATCCTTAAAGTTATTGATGATTGGACAACCCATATCGCATAAAAGTGGCGCTATTATACACAATTAATAACTGTTGGGGTCACGTTATCTGTAATAAGTTTTATTGAGTGGGGCGCATCTTGTATACTAGTCTAGCCTTGAGCTCTTCCATCAACAGCCCTTCAGAGTTGCGTAAATTGCAATTTGCTGACTGAGAAATTTCATTTCTAACAATTTAACACTCGCGCTATTAATTAGCTGTCAAAACACGGTGTGGTCATTTTCCTACTCTTGCGAAAGTTATATAGAACTATAGAAGTACGTTCTGATGAAATTTTTGCTTGTCACTTTGGAAAAAATACGAGCAAGCTTTTAGCTCGTGCGCACTGATTTAGCTAATGAATATTCTAACATTGCACAACCCATTATTTTCAGCTAACTCTACCTGAATATCTGAAGACGAGCCATAATGTCGCGGGTAAATATTTGTAGTACTAAATTGAAACCCAAGTAGGCTCTTGTTCCTTTTTCTAAAGAATTTTGATGCAGAGTTGTTGTGTAATTAGCAAGTGTCTCTGGGTTGCTTCTCGTGACTGGAAATTCCCAGTATGACGGTAACATAGATGCAAAACGCTTTTGTGTGAAACTTAAGTGTGATCTCCGAATAATTCGCGTCTGCTGCAGCTTCCTAAACCTGCGCAATATATATTTTTTTCCAGTGAAGACTCTAACTCTTACACTATTCGTGATCGCAAACTGATGAAAATATGAAATGATTAATGGATGAACTAGTTACCAGTACATAAAATGATGTAGTGCAATATAGGAAAACAAAGATTAACTGGCCATCATATATTTTTTTTGCTAAGTTCCAGAGTAGTCGAAAGCAGTAAATAGTAACCAGATAAAGTCTCATATTTTCTGGGCTGGTCTATGAAATTTCATACAAAGATAAAGATTTATGAATGTACAGGATAGTTTTTTTTGTGAAACGGCGGCCAAAAGAATGAGAATGGGAGTTGACGGTGGATATAGTTGCGCTCACTTTTATCCCAAGACGAGTCACAAAAAAAGAGCGGACTAAGACATTTTTCAGTACGAATCCCCTGAGAGGAGACAGGAAAAATATAAAAAAGAGTGGCATCGGAAAAGCGCCCCACTGAAGTGGCGACGCGACATCCAAAAAGAAAAAGTAGTCGAGTACAGAGCTTTTACACCTAGAAAGAGCTGAACTCTCTTTTTTTAGAATCAGGAAAAAAAAAGATGAATACAAAATTGTTTAAGGCAGCAGCAGCCCACAAAAGGAAATCAGTTTAGGGGAATCCAGCTAAATGAAATGCTCAAATAGCATATTTTACTAATAAAAGTATTTGCCCACATATTTTTCTTGGTATTGAGATTTTTGTGGTGATACAGTTTTTTTATCCTTTTGTCTATTTAACTTACCGTAGGTATCAGCATCATTGTCAGTGGTAGACACTTGGCGGTCCTGAATGCGAACAAATCCGCGAGACCAAACATGGTGAAGACGAGTGACCCTTACGTTCGAGGTTCGTCGTGAAGTTGGAGAATGTGCATACGAGAGGACTAACTTGCTGCAAGGGATAACTTGACGATTCAATCGCGTCTACGTTGAGCATCCCTTCCACTATCATCGACTGTTATATTTTTTTTTGTTTTCAGACAATCCCATGTAAATAAAAAAGGAAAAGAGCATTGTTAATTTGTGTATCAAATAACAAAAAAGAGAAGACCTCATATTCTACTACTATAACATTTATAAATCTTTTTGATGGTGGTCTTTTGAGTTGTCATCTGAACGAAATATTTTTGTGTAGAAAAAAAAACTCGCGCGACCAACACACAAGACCGGATTACTCGAATCACTTTAGCCTTTACCAAAAATCCATTTAGTAGGGATATTTGGTTTACTTTGCAAACGAAAAAAAAAGTGAGCACTGATGAGATGAGCTTTGTGACCAGTCTCAAATAAAAATATAACAATCCCAACCATTCCATGAATGAGACATGCATAACAAATAAGAGACAACTCCAGATTTGCTGTTGCTGCTTCATCATCGGGCCCTAAAAAAAATTGATAAAGGGAGGTTCGTGGCAGTTTGGCATTTTTTGGGAGCTAGGCAAAGACCTACCTCTGCGGCATCGATAATTAGAGTGCTTCAAAAAAATACTTTCTACCTAGTACAGTTTTAGCATAAAAATGTAACATGAAACAAGCTAATTGTATTACGCAGGTTACAGGAGAATAAGTGACATCTTTGGGTAGTAGAAATTTGAATTTTTTTTATGACCACTTGTCCCAAAAAATATATAGCAGGGGATTGAAATGAGGAACGAGGAGAGTAAGTACAATGGCATGATGACAAAATTAACTTGATCGTAAAAACTGAGAAAGATAAATAAAGAGATGACAAGCACAGAAGTGTCAAGGGACATATATATAAACCGGTATTTAGCATGGGAAAAGTATTTCGATATTAAGGTAAATACAGAGGCCCAGGTTTATCAATTCGCTATTTTAAAAAAAGAAGAAATTAAGTTGGCCATCGAAGCAGCAGTAATACTGGCTGAGAGAGTGTGAAATTTAATACAGAAATTTTTGTAGTGAATATGCATCTCATAAAATTAATTAACGGGATTTTAACTGCTGCTAAATCCTGAGTCGTCTTTTAATTATAATAAGAAATGGCCTCAATGTATGCGTATTGCAAAGCTAAGCGGGTAGTAGAACTGAAAATTGCTCAAATTGATGATCACTCTCTGGAGCTGAAAATAAATCCCAATCCCAACCTTGGGCTGAAAAGTGTGCAGTACTAAAAAGTTTAGTAAAAGGAAGGAGTGTTTTGGGCAAAAGCTTAGATAAATGGAAATCTTTTCTTATTATTGCCATCCATAAAGGTGCTATAAAGTTGACATGGAATGATGGAATCCTTCCAAAACCAAAATAATGATGAAAATTTGGTTGGAAGTCAGAAGGTTTTACAGCTTATTAGTTTACGATACCTCAGCTATCTCCCTTTTGTAGAAGAGGCTTCGTTGTGTTTTATTATCTGGCTCTTTTGTCTATCGGTCTTACACGTGCTCATACCAGAAACAAAAATATATTCATAGGATTTTCTGTTTTTTACTAGTTATTTACTCTCAACCCATGAGTGATTTGATAAAATCGGCTTGGAATGGCATCCAAAAATTTATTATTAAGAGAACTACTCCGCGGCAGGTTACTGGTTATCGCCAGTTTAACACCAAAGCGCACAGCAAGATTCTACGTGGGTAATGCTAAAAAAAAGCTTGTGAGCGCTGGAAGGGTGGCTAAAATAAAAGGCAAGTGAGGAATTTTATTTAAAATATTATGTAAAGATAATGAGAGAATTTATAATACATATTTACTTTTACATACCATGACGAGGACGATTATCAATTGCAAACAGACCAATAGAAACCTGAAAACAAACAATGAAGTTTTATTGTATTATTAAATTGTACTAACATGTCACGTATGATTATTTTTAAGTGGTTATTTTTAAGTTTTTATGTGCGCTTTTACAGAAGAGCTTCACTGGCTCGTTTTTTTTTACTAAAAAATGATAATTGAAGGAGCGATAGCCACACTAAACGTTGTGCCGAGGTGAGCACTTACTTTAAATGGAATTTTATCTCCAAAGCTTTTATTGCTTCATGTTTTGAATTGTTTGGTTATCAATTTCAAATAATGAGAGCCGGAGTGGCAAGGAGAGACAGAGAGAAAAGAAGAAAGTCACACAGGCATTTAATCAATGCTACCTACACGGCCATTTCAACTGACAGTGTTCTCATACGCTGAGTCAACGGAGGTAGTTGCGATTACCACAACGGTAACCGTTAGGCGGATATGGCGTGTTTCCAAACTGCTCTTAACTGCAGATTAAGGATCCTGATATAAAAAAAAATATGAATTTCTTCAGAAATATACTCCCCAATCTGGCTGGCAGGGTGTATAGACTAATGACCCTAATAGACTAATGTAGACTAATGTAGGAAAAGCCTGTCTAAATGGCGAAAAAAGTCAGTTACCAGATGTAGGTACGTGAAGACGCGCGAAGGTGCAGTTAATGTCCGCTGTATATTTATTGGTAAAGTCACCTGCCAAAAAGGAAGCGAATATGGAGAAATACTCGCAGACACCCATTCTGCACTGAGGCAACAATTTCGAGATGCAGTAAAAACAAAATGCATGCAATAAATAAATGTCTCTTTAAATAGA
This sequence comes from Acrocyrtus sp. NNG-2020, assembly GCA_027744115.1. Taxonomy (NCBI): domain Eukaryota; kingdom Metazoa; phylum Arthropoda; class Collembola; order Entomobryomorpha; family Entomobryidae; genus Acrocyrtus; species Acrocyrtus sp. NNG-2020. The sequence continues at coordinate 22,814 of JAHZND010004180.1, read as the reverse complement.
ATTATTTTGTGTTGTGAGTAAATTTAGCTTCCTTCGGTTGAAAGCTGAAGGGAAAAAACTGAATCACTAAAACCGGTTTTTAAGGATAAGGAAAGCTACAAACTTTTACCCAAATCAGAGTGACAACGTGCGTATCTGCAAAGGAGTGAGATTGTGTAATTTTTTTGTGCATTGGGAGTACGGAAGAAGCAAAGATAAAATTAAAAAAAAAATCTTAAAATCTCAGATCAAATCAGGTATGCATAAAATTGCTCCCTGTTTCAGTTCAACCAACGCAGAATTTTACCAAGTAGCTTGTCTTCTCTTGTTCTGCCTGCGCATTTTTTTTACACTGCGACTCTTCAAAAACTGGATAGTAACTCAGTCATTGCACAAGCAATTATTAACTTATCGTATCATCAACAGGTCGTCTACATACTTAGAAAAAAAATGCATTTTCTTTTCTCAGAAAGCTTACTACAGTACAAGTACACTCACTTCCAGGCAACTGAATCCATGAAAACATGAGCTCAGATCTCACTTCCATGAAACCGGCTGCGATGGCTTTTCTGCTAAAAAAAATCACAAATGTGACCATCACAAATGCGCACACTCATTTCATTCCCATCTTGATAACTTCGATAGTATCTGGACGTGCAACTCAGCCAACTCATCAAGCACGGAACTGATGACATTAAATTTCACAAATTTATCCACAAAAAATGTTTTATATCCGCTATACGGAAATTATTAATCAATTTCACTACGCTGTAGGGGCGGATTTACTCCGCTCTGCGTGACATTCCAATTAAAGCAGTTTTTTTATATTCTGCGCATTTTTCCTCCTGGATTTCCACCATCAGCGCTCAAAGTTCTTATCAATGTAATAATGGATAAACGCTACAGAGCTCCAAGCTTCCTCAGCAGCGTCGATCAGTCCTTTGTTTGCTTGCTAAATGGAAAAATACCTGCTGTCACACTTAATGACCATTTTCGCAGCAAAATCCCGTTTCTACTAAAAAACTTCCACTTTAAGTTGTTACGGAGGCCAACTTGTCTCGAAAGTGCGAATTAGGCAAAACTTGAATAATGTAGGAGCTCAAGCCAGTCCTTGTGAACTTCAGGACCCACCACACTATACCACACTTCTATAATGGCAGAGACGGAACTGCTCAACGATATCAACTTTGCTATAACTACTTGTACGAATATATATAAATGATGCTGGCTTGTCGTATTAAATGACATTAGTCCCATTTAGTAGTTTCATGTCACTTCTACCTGCCACTTTTGCCAACCACTTCACTTCTCGGCCGCTTACTCAATCATGCCATCGGACAAAACACCACCGATTAAATAAAAGCAATTCGTTTAGCCAAATTGCACGACTTGTTACGATGCCCATACCGATAATGATATAAAATCGTTTTTCTCTCTCGTCTTCGGACTAAATAGCAGCGCCACGCTAAATGGTGAGAAAATAAATCGTCTTTGTTATTATTACCTATACATGTTCTCTACTAGTTGACTTTTTTTTGTCTCGTGCCATGCGGCCGCCGCCGCTTCTCCTCATCTACCGTCCGACTCCACCAAAATAATAGTGCAAGAGGGTGAAATAAAATAAAAAAACAGCTATAAAAATGCAAATCCTTAAAGCATTATCGCGTAATCATTAGTCTCATCATCCTCAAAAAAAATATTGTACGAGGATGTAACTTTTCCCCATATTATCTCGCTCCCTCCCAGTGGAATGGAATCCAAAGAAGTTAGCCATCAACAGCTATGCGCAGTATAATAATAGAGTTTCTAAAATAAATTTTTCGCTCTGTACCTCTTCTCCAATCCCCCCATTTGTGGCCGCGTCTCTACTATCTGGCCATCTCCTCAGCGTCATCGTCCATTCCCCAAGAAGGGGCCACATTTATATGTGCGTAAATGGAATTATGAGTAGTCTTCCTTACAAGGGAAAATGAGCGTGAAATTGGCAAAGCCTCAGTTGTGACACCTGTGATTACTTGATCTCTCTCTGGGAGACGTATATAGCTCGACAGCGGGGACTGTTTGCTTACATTTATATATATTTTTTTATTGTTGGCTCTCCAATAATTACAGTAAAAGGATTATGTGCATAATAATTCTAGCTGAAAGAGAAGCGGAGGAAAATGCCTTTAAAGAAGTTGTGGTTTTAGTCTAGACGAGATGACTAAATGGCAGACAACTGAAGTGTTTAAATAGGATTAGGACTCGCTCCTGACTAGTCGTAATTTTTAAAAGTGCACTCTTTGTCACCAATTTTTTATGCGAATTTTTTTATCCTCGAAATTAGGGGGAAGGTATATGCAGCCAAAAAACAAATTGTGAATGTTGAACATTGTTTTTTTTAATTGGAGGGATTTGTTTTCATCGCTTTTGCCTGTCTCCAGAGTGCTTTTCGTGAAAAAAAGAGTTCAACTTGTTAATGTACACAACAAGTGAGAGAAATTAGCATAATAGTAGCAATAATGTCACGCCTTAAAGGCTTAATTATAGAGTGGAGGGTTTAAATAAAAGCACCTACATTGAATTAAGTCGGCGGTATAATTATCGCCATATTTGTCAGAAGTTTTTTTTTCGCTTTCGAGAACTCGGCAGGCGCAGAGAAGCGGAATGGGAATGATTTTGATTTTTAAGAACTTGTTACAAACTTACAAGAAAAAAAAATTGAGTGCGGATAGAGCTCTCCTCTATTTTGCCTTTATTTATTCTACGAAACCCGGTGAAATTGAGTCATCAAATGAATAAATGGTTGTGAAATGTACAACTGCGAGAAAAAAAAATGATGATGATAGGTGTAGATAATTCAATTCATTTGAACGCCCAAGTAGGAGGAGTTCGTCGCCACCTATTAGCATTTACCCTAGAATTATAAAAAGTAATTGTTGTCCGTCTATCTCTCCATCTTTTTTTTGTGGTTTTTACATGCATGCCCAACTCCCAATAAAAATCTATCCGTTGGCTATAGGAAAAAAGCGAGTCTGAAATTATAAAATAATTCTGAGATCAGTCCAGGTGGTAGTTTAAAAGGAAAAGCGCACTTCCACCGAACCGAAACATATCCAATTTCGTTTTGTTTGCTCAATCCTGACACTGTGTGTGTCTTTCAGTTATGTTTGGTGAGCAAAGTCAAACTCAGTTTATCACTCTTATTCCTTCACCCTCTCGGAAATCAATAAAGCAGGCAGAAATTTTCCACTTGAAAAAAAAACGAGGAAATTAGTTGGTCCTGATGAAAGCCCCGATTTTCCGGTCCATCAACCATATTAGCGTCGTTTCATTTGACGCATTTATACTATTTAGCCCTTCTTTTTTACATGCGCAACTACCCACGCTTCCCTTTTTCTCGCTTTCTTTTGTACTCTCAGATATTTACGCAAAAGAAAATACTTTTGGCTATCCTCCGAATATGGAATGCACAGCTTTTTTTATGACTCACAATCACAACGTAACGACAGTATATATGTCATCATTAATACTCAGCGCATCGGAATGCGTCCATAAAATTAGAGAGAAAAAAAAGTACAACGTAAAGTTTACCTCAAAAACCACTGAACTTTTTAATAACATTCGATTACCATTGTACATCCTACATACTTCTGTTCTGATGGGAGGGGGACAACAATTTTTTTTTATTATTGTGTAGCCCTCAACTGCTCAACACCTACAACCTCGAAAAAGCATTCACTTTCGAGAAAAAAAAGCGAAAGGTAAAAGGAGCAGGAGTACACACAGGAAGGTGATTCGAACACTTCCATCGCCCTCCACATTTTATATTATATTTTTTTATCCAGTCATCATCACTCTTGCTCTCCCTACTCTTCTCACAACAATAGTGTAATCATTTGACTGATTTTTTTTTTATTTTCAAGTTTGTTTGTAAGCACCGAAACGTCAAGATGAAGGATGTACGCATTTTATACTGCGTGGCAGATGATCTCGGGGAAAAAACCGCATCTGCTCCCTCTCCAAAGGGTGCAAATCTGTTTTGAACGTGTGTGTGCGCTGGGAGAGCGAAACAGAGCAAAGCCGACTTCCAACAATAGGCACAAAAGCATTAATTCAGATGTATGAATGGAGGGCCAAACTATAACAGCAACCAATTTTTCCTCCTCTTCTTCTCTCGCCGTTATCATTTGAGGAAGCATGTAGGAAAACTGCTATTTCTCCGCAGTGCTCCTAATATCCTTGATGATGACGCAACAGAAAAAAACATTTTTTTTATTTTCATATGCCACACTGCAGTACCCACATAATGCCTTTGTTTAGCAGAACAGCCACAATAATAGCTGTCATTATTTATTATTAGTAGCAATAATAAAAAGGAACAGAGTAATCGGTTCCTTCTTCCTTTGTCCTCCTCCTGACAATGCTAACTAGCTCGTATTGCACTCAAGTGAAGCAGTTAATCAGTGGAAGGTGTTGACCAAACTGTAACATATATCACACCAGGTGGAATTGGGTGTTGATCCTGATCAGAGAGGAAGGAGATCTCAATCAGAGTTCCCGGTTGGAATAAAACTCTTCCTCCTAACAAGATTAACTGCACTAATAATAGCAACAGAGCTTCAAATGCTATTTTACGGCGTGCTATCAAATTTCACAGCGAACCTAACCAGTAATTTTTTCCCAGATATATCATCAATAAGCTCACGAAAGCAAAGGCGATACTAAATAATAGCCAAAGCTGGGGAAAAAAATGCCCAACAAGTTTTCGTTGCAGATGCACTAGGATGACAGAACAGAAAGGGTGAAAGAAAACATTTACATAATATTTATCAAGCTCATCCTCTCGTCGAGAAATAATAAATTTACCGAAACCTGACAAGATCAGCTAGACTGCATAACGAGTAATAATAATAGCTGAGCTCTCCAACGAGGTTCATGCGCTTTTTTTGTGAGAAGAGATTAAGGCCATTTGATTCTGCACATTTCTATGGAAAAGGAGAGAGCCCATTGTGTTCCCAGAGCTTTATAATCTTCCCTGCTCTATCTAAAACGGTTTGTGCTATGCAAACGAATTGATTGTAAAAATAGGAGTAGATTGTAAAAAAATATACCTATATAATAAAAATGGATAGACTCTCGGAGAGCGACGGATACACACACACACGCACTCAAACAAGGAGAGAGTCGTGCTTTGTGCATCTTTTTTTCCCTCCAGTCACCACTTATAAAGTAGTATGCTTTAAAAAAATGGGATGTAATCTGAGCAGTTCTTAATGAATAAATTAGATTGGCCGCGTTGAAGTGTGAGAAGGCTGATTATCCTTGTGGAGTATGCAATGGGAGGCAACGAGAAGAGCGAGCTGTTAAGTCGAGCGAGTATTAACTTAATCTAGAATATTAATGCTATTAAAAGCTGGAAAAAAATGTTTTTTTTCTCTGTTACACACGAAACAAGTATCTGATTGAATAAACTTGAGCGGAATTTTTAGAATAAGTTTTTGAGCTGGGCGAAAAGGGGATGAAACGAAGTTGTTGCGCACATCACTTCCAGGCATCTCATAATTCAAAATGGAGTGCCTTAAAGTGTTTATGAACTTGTTTGAAAGTGCATACCGAATAAATATATAATTTTAAAAAAATATATATATACTTTGTTTATGTGGCCGATAGGGAAAAATGATAATAGCGTGAATATAGCATCTCGTACTACTGACAACCTCCTTTATCTAGGAGTATCCAGCTGGGGCTGACTTCTGCATTTCAACTCTGTGTCTCCGCTGGACTGCATTTATTGCTGGAATACAGGCGCTGAGAGCACTGCTTTTAAAATACGGAAGCGAGATCCGTTTTGTCCAGGTGAAGTGGTTCTTAAGATGATGCAACTGCTTTTGCAATTCTCATCATTCTAGTTAATATTTTTTTTAAATGCGTCCTTTCAATCACATGATACCGTTGACCTACTACTACTGAAGATAGCAAGGTAGTTGTGATGAGTATTACGCAATGCCTGTTTTTTCCTTTCACCACGGCACTCTTATTTTTCCAATGTGTTGGCGTGACAGGATTATGCATGACATTTATTTGTATCAACAACGATTAACTTCTCTTTCAGGTCATTTCTAACATGAAGTCGTAGGAACGACCCGAGGAGGAAAGATGAGTAGAGTAGTACTCTCAGCTATTTTTCTGTACACTTCTATTTTTGGAAATGCAAAAATCTCAGACAAACTGTTACTCACTTTGTCTGCAGCCAGACAATTTGCTCTAAAAAAATTATTTCTTCATAAAACTGAAGGAAAAACGTTGTCAAGCTCAGCAGGTTGCAGTGGGAGTTTTTTTGGGGAGACACTGCCAGACACAAAATACTACTGGGTCATTCCCGCTGCTCAAAATATGATAGATGGTCATCAAACATATTTTTTTTCTGCTTTTTGTACTAATTATTACTGTCATTAGTATCCGAAGAGTTCACATAGTCATTAGCGGCACAATGTACTACTTTTTTTGGTAAAAAGAGAGGATTTTAGAAACTGATGATGGTTTTTTTTCTTTCCAAGGAATATGGTCAGACTTTTCTGTTTTTGGTGAATTATTGTAAACTGATTATTACAATAATTTTCATTTAGTTGAGCCATGATTGTGGGCTTGTGTCGTTTGTAAACAATATATGAGAAAAATGCATCTTTTTTCCTTGCTGCAGTCTACACTTTTTTTAAACTCTCTTTTGGACGAGTTCTAAAAAGGCGTTCCGGTCCTGCATCGCTGTTTATGGAACCGGCTGACTGTAGAGCAGGAGGGCTACCCATTTCATTTTACCACAATGACATGGTCCATTTTTTATGGTATGCTATTATTATACAATTAAAGAGATGTTTAGCTAAATAGCAAACCACACTGTAATTATTATTCCAGGGAAGGTTCAAAATTCAATTTACGGGGAGCATATATATAGCGGTTTAGTGGTTAGTGCTGGAGACGCCAAGGATGCCACGCTTACAGTGTGGCTGGGAACGAGAGGAGGAAGAAGGCGGTTTATTTTTTCAGTACAAACGGTGGTAATGATGATGTTGTTGAGTAGTACTTTTGGGTGTTGGCGACGTTTAAAGGACAATGCATTTTTTTGGGAAGGGCTAAACCCAGCCGCTAATATGTAATTAAAAGCATTTTTCTGCTAACTGCATATATGGAAACGTTTGGATCCTTTCCTGAAAATATTTTTGTTTTACTTTTTCTGAAAGATCTCTGGTCTCTGGTCGCGTCGTCTGGTAGAAATGAGATGTAGCCGTAATTGTAAAGGAAGATGCTAATATTCGGTTGTTACTCTTAATTCCTGTGGAACAATAGTAATTAATTTTGCATTGTGAAAGGCCCACCCAAAGTTGGTGGAAAGATAAATTGGGAATTAAGAGAAGTTCGGGGTACTTGAACATTTCATGTCTTCATTTTTTAGCTAACAAATGATGAAGAAATTGTATTAAAGGGTATAGCTGCTAGAAAAACCCGACCTATTAATTTGTGAGCTGACTCCGTCAAATAATGTACCTTACAAATTATAGTGGGAGAGTGAGCCGTTTTGATACCCTTGTTACGAAACTTCGGCTCAAAAAAAAATTTGTTGTATGCCTCCTCTCGCTGCTGGGAGAACGGTGCACGCAACTCACACCCATAAATTTTGGTTGCCTACTTCTGTCTCATCCTCTGAATGTGAAATTGCTCTTGAGGTTATATTCTTACTTTCTTTGGAGATTTGAAAGTAAAATAGGATGATTCATTGGAAGCGCATGAATCACTATCGAAAGTTTAGGAAAAATGCCAAAAGTGGAAATAAAATGGTGCACTTGATAGCTAATCGTCATCCGAGTGCATAATAAAAAAACCAGACTTGGAATTTTAAATGTCTACCTTGTCGGCATAACTATTCTTTTTTATCTTACTACCACTAAAAATAGTCTCGACTTTTGACGAAAAAATATTTTATGCAATAAAACCTCAGCCCAAAAAAATTTTTTTTGTTTAACCTTCCCAGCAGGAGCAGCAGCGCGTCAAGTACTCAAATATTTATTGAAATCAGTGAAAATGTCCGGAATGTTCATTTTTGGAAGCAAAAGTTACACAACAGTGGAAAAAGACAAAGTTCAATGCAATTTCAAGTATAGCGAAAAAAAAATCTTTTTTTGATGCATTCTGCCCACCACTACTGACAAGTAAACCACTTTGTGGACAAAAGAATGTCGTCGGTTTTTTGAGAGATCAAAGTGCTGCATGTTAATTATCGAATTTGCAGAATTCACGTGTAAATCACAGTCAAGCTTGAGTGTTTCTCCAACCAGCTCGCTGAAAGGAATGTTCGACGGGAGCAGAATCGCTGATTTGATCAACTGCATCAACATGTCACTTGTCAATTACGTCAATATGTATGGCCCAGGAAAACACTTTATGCAAATCTGAAAATAGTTTAATTGTGCATTTATTCTCGCGAAAACAACACACTTTTCCGAACTTGTTCTTTCGCGTGTACAGCTGAATAGGACAAGCACTACTTATTTGCCCAGTCGCATAGTTTTATCATTGTACATAATTTTTGTTTGAGTGTCTGCTGGCTGCCAACTCAACTCGCCTAGGCAATTCCATTGACGTGAAGCTGCTCCTCTTCTCGCACAATTTTCGCAAAGTGGTAAATGAAGCTCATCGGGTGCTCCATTTTCAAACGAATCGGTTGACTATTTGCGCTTCTCCCCTTGATTGATTTTTATTTCAATGATTTTGTATCCTTGTTTGTCCCTCCTACCTGGCTAATTAGCAGTTGGGCAAAAGTGCAAATCGCAAATATTACGTCTTTTTTTTAGTAGTAGCAGGAACCCCACACGGAAATGCAAAATGCAAGCACACTGCGCGCGTCCCCTTTTTTTCCTGCCCATCCTTCCCGCTAAGACAATCAGACAAAATATGACCAAAACAACTATTAGCAAATAATAATTAACGACTAATTTCCGTTTTGCTAAGCAAGCAATTCAGCAATTCTCGTCGTGCCACTACCTCAACAAAACATCGTGACCTTTTCAGGCAGCGTGCAAAAGCCATTGTCCAATCAGCAGTCAATGTCACTCACTCCACCAAACTACTAAATAGCCAAAAAACAAGAGTCTATTTAAAATTCACATTTGAAAGTCATTAATCTCCCTCTAACACTTCAAGGCTTAAATAAAAAAAAATACTTTGAAATGCAGTTATTAGCTCTAGGACTGGATCAAGTATAAAAAAAACTAGTACACACCTTTATGCAGAGTATATATTAGGGAGATGCGAAATAGAGGCAGCAATTTTTTTTCGATGATTGACGAAAAAAGAAAAATCTCTGAAAAAAGGGATAATCATTATACACACCTGTGTGGCACGACGATAACTAATCTCACTGTGCAGCGAGTTTACAAGTTTCTGCACATCTTTGAAGTAACTAGTTCGTTTTTTGAGCTACTATAAAGCTGCCGACCAACTCATTAAAAGCGTTTTCTTCATTTCCCTCCTCCTCCTCGTATGCACAAAAAAAAGTGTACGCGACATGTTCACCTACAAATATCAAATATTTGCTATCTTCCTCCTCGTTATTTATTTAATATAAAGTTAAATTGTAGCTGTTTATTTTACTCACCACGTAGCAGCTTTGTCATTACGACGGAGAAAACGAAATAAATAAAAATGTTAACGATCGTACATAGTAGCATGCACATACGCACACAATCATCACCGTCTATTCTCCAAACAGCCCTGGTGTAAAATAAAAAAGATAAGTCCAAGTTTCAAAAAAAAAATCTGCCATGTACAAATACTATGCTGACGATAATAAATGCAAAGCAAGATAAAGATGAAACTGCGAGCGAGTGGACTGGCGCTATCTCTACATGCTACTTACTACAAGAGCAAAAAAAAGTGTAAGTGAATTTTAAACGTAAAAGATAAAAAAAGAAATTGAGTGACAGGAGAATCAGAAACGAGCAGCGGACCTTCCGAAATGGGAATTGCATATAAGCTAAGAAGAAAAACAGGGGGAAAAAGGAGTTGCAAAAAAAATTGTTCGACAAAAATTACTCCTTTTACATCGTTACATCTCCTCAGACTCAATATCTTTATCGAAGACAATAAAAGTTGTAGCATATAATAAGATTTTCAATTTATTATTGTTGTACATATTGAGAATGAAAATTTTTGCAGGGTTTTTTTACGACTGCAGGAGGAGCTCTGGGTTTCTATAAAAAGGGCAATCTAATTAAATGTCATAACTCAATCTTACAACTTCGGTAATATTATTGGATACAAATTTTCTGGCAGGATTTTTTTTATTCCTACTTACTTTAGGAGTCTAGTCCGTATATGGCAAAGCTATCAAGTAAATAATCCTCAAATCGATAATAATAGCAACAACTTGAGCTATCATAAGAAGAAAATAAAATTTCCTGATAAGTGACTCTATAAAATTTTAAAAGAAATTGTTCGTGTGTAGTAATGCTCTAATATACGACTCCAATTTATTTAGTGAGCAATTATCGTTGTAGGAGTAATTTATGTACTTGACTGGGCAGCAATAATATATTTTTTTTCTGATCCCTTATCATGTCACACCACTCGCTGCAGACGAATCAGGCAGCTGCCAACTCTCAGTCTGAGTTTGCACAATTTACCTCCTTCATAAAAGTTTCAAAATATTTTCTTTGACACTTAGAATTTTTTTTTCAGTTGAAAAATGTGCAAATTTAGAAACTTGGAATTTTGATGACTGATAATTTTCTCTATTGACATTCTACAATTTTGTTATCTCTCAAGAACATTTCTCTCTTTGATTTAGATCGTCTCGGCGGATAAATATATATTTTTTTTCTACGTTTTGGATAAGAATCGATTAGAAAAAAATCTGCGGGTAGTGTAGGAAAAATATATATTTTTTTCTTGTAAGGAGACGAGTCAGTGAGTCGCTTACACCAGAAACTACTCAATGATATCGCGACTTTTACGTTTAGTACTTGTTGCACATTTTTATGTGACGGAGAATGAGGAATTGATGCAAAAAGGCTGCAACCTGTTTCGAGCAAGTATTTGAGGAAGAACGTTCAATGATTTTTTTAAACATAGCCACACAGCATTTTACTACTGACGTGTCTGGCTACTTAGGTGAATGAATGTAAATGAGGATGATCGCACATGATAAGTTTTTTCGACTGAACGGTGTGTTTTTTAACAGCTTCCTCCATTATTCAATGAGCAGCTCCCTGTGTACCGGTTCGTAATGAACAGACGTAGAAAAGGGTCAGGCAAGTGCTGGTAAAAACATTATTTTTCCCTACCAAAATATTTCATTTGTCCAAAGTAATAATATACAGAAATGAGCTGTTTTTTTTTCTTCATTTTTCGAAAACGCAGAAAAAAAATGATTTGCAATCCTGAATTCTCAACTTCTGGATGTAACAAGTGAAAACGTAGCTACTTATTGAGCCCTGCCAGAATACTCTAGTTAATTACTTGATATCACGAAACAATCACAACACGATATCAGTGTGGCATCTTATGAAAAAAAAGTTTAAACTGAGTGACATTTCTGTGCTCCTTACAATTATTTTATTACCAGAGCGTAACAAGCCTACGAAGGTGTTACACGTCTTATCTCAACATTTTTCACATTCCCCTAAGTAAGCCTTCCCTGGACACTGCCACTACTTAAAATTAATGAACGTGATATAGCGATGGAAATCTCGGGTTATGCTTTTCCCTAAAAGTCAACTCCCATTTCATTACAGCTTTGGCTACCACCTCCTTCGTTGTTATCTGAGAAGCGGCCAAAGATGAGAAAACACCCTTTCCCTAAACATAATATCTCCTTACCTGCACATTCTCATTCTCATGATTATTTACAAAATTAACTTAAATGAGTGTACCAGTGACAATATAATTATGTAAGATTCTAACCATATTTTTTTCTGCTTTGATATCAATTTTAATGAGCAGTGAAGGAATTTCCCTTTTTTTAATGTGTGGTCCTTCTTGCTTCATCCTTTTGTGCACAAAAAGTAAGTTTTTGGGGAAATTTTTCAGAGTTTTTCACCAACAATTATGCAGGTTGAGGTTACTAGGTTACTTATGAATGAAACAGCTAAAATAGTAAGGGAAATTGCCAAGTGTGTGTTTGGCTTATGACATTTTTTTGTGGAACAGTAGTAAGAAGAAGGACTTGTTCTTTGAGTTGAAGGAGCTGCTCAATATAATGTTGGTCAAGTCAAACTGGACAGCTTCCCTGATTAATATGTCCTTCTGACATGAACCTTATTCTCACGGATTGAATGCCCTCCTCTCTAGTACTAAAAAATAACTCACGCTCAACTTCTGTACAAACATTCAAACGTTTACCTGTGCGCGGAGCTTGGAATGCATTGTATGAAAAAAAATATATGTTCATCTTACCAAGTTGACCCAACCAATTCATGCAACAATAAAATAGCAATAACTTTCCTGAGGATGTACCCCTCTCATTTCGTCCAAGTTTAAACTCGTCTTTTGACTTGAAAATATTATTCTAAGCGGAACACACGTAAAGCAGCTACTAGTGAAGTGTGGAACTGCACAATCAATATAACATTTTGTGACGTAGGTACATAAACATCCCAGGTATATCTCCATTCAGGAGTGAGAAGGGATAAAGAGGAAAAACAAGAGACAGTCGCATTCTCATGTACATTCACAGAAAATTGGGACCAGCACAAGAGACATTTATTACTCACCTGAAATTTCTACCCGTTCAACATTTTAAAAGTAATTTTTGTAAAAAAATACATCAAACAGCAAAATGATTAAATTCCTCTTCTGTTACAGGAATTAACTAAATAAGAGAGAGAGAATGACGTTTTACGGAGGGGGAGATTTCCCATCTTATAAGAAATCATTTCCAGGAAGGCATTGCCATTAAAATGAGTCCTAATCTTTAATGAGCTGCTAAGGTACTTTTCATACTCCAAATTAGAAAATATTTATTTTTTAAAAAAAAAACAGTTGCACAGGGCCCCACCGGCTTTTTTCCCGTGAATGAATGTCTATTACAATATTATAATGCGTTTTAAGGTCATTTTCTCATTTGCACTTGACCACGTTAGACATATTTTTCAAAATTTTAAATTAAATTTTTGTCGACTACTGGTCGTTTCCAAGAATGTCAGGGAGGCAGCAGGAATACCAACTACTGAACTGCCATAAAAACATTTTTTTTTCCTTTCGCAACTTCTTATACGCTGTGTAAATGTAAATACCTTCCCTGAGCTCTCTCTCTCTCTTTCTCCTTCGCTCCCTTCTTCGTGAACATCTAAAATAATAAAAGGTGTACAAGTACGAATGCGACTGATTACTGAATAAATTTTCATCATAGCACCATTCCCTCTGAAAAGACAAACCTTCCCAGATAGTATAATGGACAATAACCATTTAGACATATTTATTCCTCATGTTTACCTACACTCTTGTTAAATACTTCAAAAATATGCAATGACCACTTGAATTCAAATACTCTATGAAATAATAGAATACAAACAGAGGTAAGCACATGGGAAGTTTAATGTGATTGTAACTGAAGGTAAAAAAAAGAATAAATCCCGAGTTATGTGGTGGTGGTGGTGGTAGTGTTGCCCAAAAAATCTCAATTTTTTTTCGTTCTTTTCCTTCTTATTGCCCACCACTACCACTAACGCAATTATCTGACTGGAAGAGCTTCATAATTTAACATTTCATAATGGGAACAACGACTTTATACTATGCCCAACAGAAGTCTCCCTTTTAGCAGACACTCAGTCAGAGGAGAGCGTGTGGAAGACGGGAAACATAAAGGATAAGGAAGGACGGGAATGAGTGAGTAGGCAGAAAAAAAAGTGGATGTTACTTGAAACAAAGATGCAGATAGAGAAGGAGAAACAAGTGAGGCACGTAGCCGAGCTGTGTTCCAGTAGCTTTTTAGTGGAAAAAGGTTTTTCACAGTTACTTGCTTAACAATGTTACTAAAGATAATGACTTTCGCTTTGAGTCTTCTCTCAAGTGCTCTTCCGCCAAGGGAACAGAAAACGTCCTGTTGGAGGAGAAGACCACCTGAAAAGTGTTACCTTCTCCAGACGTATAAATCAAACAATCTATTGTACTTTATCTCCATACATAAATTCAGGGAATAAAGTAGCACGCACAAGTATACTACTGCTGCGGCGACGAATTCATGACTACGTCCTTATCGACGTTGTGAGCACCTCCATGAAAAAAAAAATTATAGGCAGCTAGTCAATCTCCGAGTTTTTGGAGGAGATGTGGCGCTCTACGCAAAGATGGAGAGAGTATATGTATAGTCGAGAGCTGGGCTAGCTTCTTTCATTTATCATTAAATTTATTATTTCATTGGGATGAATAAATTTAAATTATTATAAATAAATAATAAATAATGAAAAGACAAATGTCTTGCTTGTTATCATTTGCAATTCCCTCACTTCTTACGTTCTAGTTGACCTTGGCTTTTTAACGAAAAGGTGAAGTTGCTACTATACCACTAGACAAGCGGCAGCGCCACTCACTCCAGTCTAAAAAAGAAATTAACTCTTTGCTCCATTCTTTTGACACGAGTAATAATAGTGTGCCATTACAGCACGGCTCTTTGCTGTGACATTCACTAATGCAGCAAGGTGTACTCATATTCAGGTGCAAATGAGTGCTGATACTTTGTAGCACTCGCTCTCTTTATTCCACTGAAACATGCAATATGCTAATGCACCTTATGCGCAAAGCTGAAAGCATCAATTATCTCGGACACAACAGCCGCACTCCGAAATATCTGTGACATTTGGGAGAGCAGCCGTGATTGCTGATTGAAAGGATGGGGTTATCTTTAAAGGCTGCGACTTGAGCATTCATTAAGGCATATAGCAAATATATATTCTCTCCTCAGCATGAAAAAGGCTGCAGCCCTAAAATCTAAAGCCTAAATTCTTTGAAGGATGACTTGACAAAAAAAAATTTGTTATTCTGTGTGGGTTGGAGAGGCAAAAATTTCATTCTTTCGAAAGAAAATTGATTGCATTATCAGAGCTGAAATGACATTTTTGAAATGAGTCGAATGCACTCTGTCAATTAAGGTGTCTGGGCGGCATAATATGTTACATATTCTGGCACCTTACCCATGTCTGCAGTCAACTTTTAATTTTTGTCTGCATTTTC
The DNA here is from genome assembly GCA_027744115.1 of Acrocyrtus sp. NNG-2020. Taxonomy (NCBI): domain Eukaryota; kingdom Metazoa; phylum Arthropoda; class Collembola; order Entomobryomorpha; family Entomobryidae; genus Acrocyrtus; species Acrocyrtus sp. NNG-2020. The sequence goes on along the minus strand of JAHZND010004180.1, from coordinate 7,631 downwards.
CCCCTTAATCCGTATTCATTAGCATACCCTTTGTAATAAAATTGTAGGAATCCGTCATTGTCATTAAATCTTCAGTTCGTCGCGGACAATAGTCAACTCTTCAGAGTCAAGTTTTCATGCCGGGTTGCAATAACGAGTAGCTATGAATGACGCTACGATAGCTACAGACCTGCGATATTATTATGAAACGATCACAGTATAATTTAATATCTGTACCGTATAGTTAACTCCCATCTTTAGACCGGATGCCTAGCTCCACTCTGCTGATGGCTCCAATGAAGATGTAATTGTGTAAGTCAAGGGAGAAAGGCGTAATGAAGTGAGAAGGGCAAGCTTCTCGGACGACGTAAACATGAGATTAACCCTTTTTACAGCAACAATGTAAACGACATCCATCCGTACATAAAACAATTTTTTTTCTCTGGTTGGCGCACAAATACCTCTCAAAAGGGTACTCATCGCAACCAAAATGTTGAGAGCGAGGAAATTGTGGAAAAATCCAAAAATTCCTGCTCCGCTTTTCCACTTCATCAATGGGTGAGGAGGTGAGGAGAGGAAACATATTTTTTTTCCATTTTCACAAAATTTGTATTCAATTAAAAACTACTTGCTGTTATCTAGCTGTACTATAGAAAGTGAGTTTGAGGGCTCTTCCTTCCTGTGTTTGCAGTAAGACAGAAGACAACATCATTTCCTTTTGTAAGAATAAGCTTTTGTAAATGCTCAGCGCTATTATTATTTCTCCACACCACTCAGCCACACTGCAAGAGCTGTCGACGCAAATTAAAGCTATTCCTGAAATATTTCATTTATACTCTTCAAGAGAGCGGTGCGGAGGAAAGAAGAGAAGAAAAAAAATCTGAAGAATAATAAAAACGACGAAATAAATGAGGATCATGTCAGATTAATTCCAGTTGAAAAGAAAAGCAATAATAAGGCGCATTCACGTAATAAGGAGAAGGTGATAGCTTGTTAGTTTTCTGTAATAACATCTGGATGAGGTAGCACGACGAAAAGCCTATATAGGTTTTTATCTACTTTGTTTTTTGCTCCTTCTTACGACGGCATTCACACAGCACACCAGTCACAACAAAAAAGGCTGCATAAAAATAAGGTGGTAAAACTGGCAAAGAAAAGCCCATTTTATTTATCATATCTCAAAGGAAGCGGATACAGATCATCTCTCGGTGGTGCTTCAGACGCAACCAAAAATATCAAGCAGTCAAGAGGAGCAACTCAATGAAATTAGTCAATCTTTTTAAGTTAATGCTCCGGCCAAAAAAAAATTAGGGAATAACGTCGTGGGTACCCTTCAAAAGGAAAAAAATAAAGATTATACTGAAAGCTAAAGAAAATGCGTGAGCCGTACTTCTTCTGCCAACATTTAATGCTCGGTGGGTATGCCGCTAACGTTTATTTTTTTAACCTTGTACAAGCGTAACTTGGTCTCCCTTCGCACCTCTCACTAATATTTAATTCAGGCAGTTATCTCCTAAAACTTTTCACTCCTGAAATCATCAGCTCTCTCTCTCTGTTGCACTGGTGATGAGCAATTGATTAGAAATTCACCTCACAACCTAAGGTACAAATATTTGGAGAGAAAAGTTTCAATTCAATTCACAGCAGTGCCAAGGAAAAAAACGTTAGCAGTAAATGTGGCTGAGCACACACACCTTCTCCACTCTTTTTTTTGGTGCCCGTCGTGGATGCCATGTCTTTGGAGGAACCATGCGGAGTGCGCATACGATTCCGTTTCAATGAAAACAGCTTTACTGGCTGAAAATTGGTTATATATAGGAGGCTCTGAGGGTCCTTCTATTTCCAAGGAGAGAAGGTGGTAGAATATCGTGTGGAGTGGTGGTGATCGTATGGTGCTTAAAGTTAGTCGGCCCGGAGTATACCTTTTTTTGGAGGGATGAAAATAAAAACCGAAGCTGACTTGTGGCACTCACTCGTACACTCACTTAATAGTAAAAAAGAAATTTCTTTAAAAACCATAAATATTTTGAATATTCCTTTTTATTTTCAGCTTCCCCCATTATCAAGCATATTATCGTTATTGATGCAGTTGATTATTTACTCTTTTTTAGCGCCAATGTACAAGCCCATATATCAGGATTCGGCTGTCTTTTAGAGTATAAGAAAGGGGAGAGTTTTCAGGGAGAAATTCTTTTTATTTCTTGGGAGATGTCTAAAAATAATAAATATTTATTAGTGTTTCCATGTTTCTAGAGATAGCCACATATATCATATTTTGAAAGCGTCAGTGAGATACTCTGTATTGTCTGATTTCTGAAAGGGCCCACACGTCTCGATTTCTAAAGTTACCCGAAAGGTAATATTTTATCGTTTCCATCACCATCCCTTTCGAATTCCTACCTGAAAATAAAAATAGAAGTCCGCTCTAGCCTCTCATCCATGAAACAATGCGTTGTCATTTCATGATCTGTGGAAATACCTGGAGCCCTCGTCACCACAACACAGCTAAAAAAATATATATCTGTGAAGTGAAGCTGCACCCTACGACACTGTCCTCCAACGATTCCAACTTATACCTTCGACTCTGACTCCCTTTGTAAAAATGCTTTAAGGACACCATACCATTCCTTGAAGCATTCTTCGGACTGGATCCAGCTATATGATAATGAGCAAGGGTAATGCTCTAATAAGTAGCTATACATAAAAATACCTTCGAGAAAAAAAATATTTATCCTTTCAATGTCTGCACCATAGTGCAGTGGATGCTGAGAATGCTTAGATTTATTACACTTTTGTGAAAAAACAGGAAAAATAGAGGAAAGGTTGAAAAAAATATGTACACGCTTATTTCACTAAAAAATTTCATTCGTCTTTTCACTGAGACACGACAAAGAAGGGAAAATAGAGAGATAAGCGAGTTTCCCTACAGATGTCTTATTACTGGCCTCTGTATATGAGAAGGTAGCTGACTCACTGGAAACAAGACAATAATGCAGAGTTATAGTTCCCATTACAGAAAGCGATGATTAGGGAGAGATAAGGTGATGGGTAAGATTACGACACAATGATTAGATAAAAGCAAGGAATAGAAACAATCTATTGCTCTATTATCCGGCAAAAGATATATATTTTTTTGGAGGAGTAAAGGAGAAAATGTGGTTCCATTCAGATTGCTTTTTTGTGAGCAGTGTCGTCTGCTTAAATTGCATGATTATGTCGCTTTATCCTCAAATATTTACCATACATAAATCATTTAGCCCGAAAGGCGCTTCCTTTGGCCGGTCTCTTTTTTTTTTAAAAAAAAACAGAATTTTCGGGGAGAGAGGTACAGAGTAAGCTTCTTAAATTTCTCCTGCGGGAGAGCCTCTTTCCCCTGCAACATGATACCACTCATTTCTTGATTGCGACATGTTTACAAATTAATATATTAGCAATAAACAAAAGGATTGCAATTGCACTAGCCTACATCTACTCCAGCTCTGCAGAGTAGACTAGTAACCGGTTACGCTACGGCTGCCCGAAAAAAAATATATCGATGCTGGGATGCTGTGAGAGGTAAATGCAAATGCAGATTTTCATAGAACCGTGTGGAATATTGAACCACTAAACTCATTTTTCACTCACAGCTATTGAGGCACTTTTTTTTGATTGACAAAGGAAACCTGAGCATTTCGGTTTTGTGGCAAAAGTACTTTTTATTCCAGTTTCGGAAATATTTCAGTATAAATTTTTTTATAGTAAAAGAGACAGAATAATGTGTAGGGACAAAGGAATAAAAATTATTTGTGGCAAAATGGATAAACCGGCGAGGACGAGAGAGAGAGCACAAAAAGAAGGAAAGGGATATAGCCGGACAGACCGGCACTTGAACTCTGATGAAGTGCAGTGTGAGAAGTCAGAGTAGGCTCTCAGCGATATTTTTTTTCTTCTTGCACTACCTCCGCCGGCAGACATTTTAAAAATCAACAACAAAGCAGCCAACAATGACCTTTTATGCGTCTTTCGGCTCAACAAAAAGCAACCATGGGGGTGGACTGCTACAAAGTAAAAAGTTGTTACAGGCCGAACCGGATACTTTTTGTAGAATCATTAATGAATTGTCGACAAAAGTCTAGTGTCAACCAGTCCGACCAGGCGTTGAGTTCAAATAACTCCTATTGAGCACTTTTTTTTCCTTTACTACTCTCGCACTATCTGCAAACAACTCAACAAAAGTGTAGAGCCTTTTGCCATTGCTACTACTATTTCTTCTCAATCCTGCAATACTGGATTCTGAACTAAAATTACACACAAATCAAACTGAATGATGACATTCCTGACTGCGAACATGACTCTCGAGTGTCATTTTCGAGATGCTCTCTCATTCGTTTTCCTATTTATCAGTACATTCGTTTTTTTCTCTTTTTTTTGCTCGATCAAATTTTTTTTCCAACTCTCTATACCATACTACCACACTACATTCGCAGAGATTTGCTGAGTTACAACTAGTCTTGAATTAAATTATGTGACAAGGATAATGGTAAAATATCGTAATGTGTACCTTGCAATGTGATACATTTTCGGAATGACTTACTTTAAGGTTACATTTTTTTTCTTTAGCTCGCTCATTCTTCTAATCGACGATGTAGCTAATAAGGATGGACAAAATAGTTTATGATTCCACAAAATAAAAAAATCGCGCTACTAGTCAACAATATACAAATGGTGGCAATCACTCTTTTGCTAATAATGCATAATTACAATCGAACAGAAAAAAAATATACTTGCTGAGTGGCGATTACATATGTATCATTAAAATTCCATGTCAATGTTCAGCACTGTAAGTAGAAAACAATGGAGCCGCAGTTTGTAAAGGACACCCAGTAAATGAGTAAAACTTATACGGTGAATGATATGACGCAGTTCACAGTGCCATACTTTTTAAAAGGGTAATAATTATCTGATCTGATAATTTATTTTTTTTTAGCTAGAGGTCTGGTGCTTCTGAGTTTTTGAAAAAAAAATACAAACACAAAAAGGGAGGCGGTTTCTCACGTGGAATGTAGCGAAAATGTTGTAAAGTTGGTTTCTTTACAGTGAATCAAAACTTTACAGCCTTTTGCGTTGTGTGCGCATTTACACGAACTTAATTTATCGTTTATCTTTCCAGTTATAAAAAAAATATTAAAAATAGCCATAATACTCCGCCGTACAAATTTTTTTTCATGCTATATGCTTAACAGAGTGATAAAGTGACAAGCGGGCTATCATTTTGTATTCTTTATGTGCACGCTGATCCTGATATACCTGATATACCTTGATAAATGAGAGTTTACCTGGTTCTGTGGAGATTATATTTTTAAGCTGTGTGGTTAATAATATAATAAAAAAAATGCTGCGTGCCTAATTCGCTGTATTTTTGTTCATGCGCAACCCTTGAGAAAAACAAATATTTAGTGTGAAAGTTAGTCCCGAAAAAATTTGAAACTACAAAGTTCCGTCCAAGTTCATTACTCATTTTAGATGACGCCTACGACGACTTACGACGACGACAAAGTTTGAGTAGGGCTACTAGAAGCAATTTTAGTGTTGTGTTTGTTGGTTTGAAATGAACTTTTGTTGGTTTGTTGTGAAATCGCCTAAAAATAGTGATGGTCGTATGATGAGTTTTCAATGCTGTGTCATGTCCTTCCAACTATTGGAAGGCGACATTCGACATACTTATACCTTTTGGGTTTGTACTAATCCCTAGTGACGAAGAACTTCTAAGAAGGATCGCGAAATAAATGGAGACAAGTTTAGTCTACTGAAAGACGTTTAAAAAACTGCAGCTCATTAAATTTGCATACTTGATGCCATGTAATCCGCTTTGTCATTCTACAATGAGATAGGCATAAATTAAAGTAAACAGCAAAAGTGGTAACGAGTCAAATCGGCTCAACGCAGCAGCAGTTCAGCAGTATCGCCAGGCCAGGCCAGGCCAGACGCGAAGGAAACAAGAACTAATAATGTTCGGCTTCAAAAGAGCTATACCAGTTTTCAGTAGGTAATCCTGAATCAGAGGGAAAAGTTGACAGTTACGATAAAAATGATGCACACACGATATATACTACAAAATGATAACCTCTCAGCGATTGCTATATAGCAGCTATATTGCATGTTTCAACTCTACAAATTCTCAGAGCTGCAGCCACAACAAAAAAAGGCATATAATATCACCTCTAATCTAAAGATTATCTCTGCCGATCACTCAGCATTTAAACAAATCCTAGTGCATTGTACTAAACTACAACTACTACGTCTTGATCAAATATTATTTGAACGGGACACAACTTTAGTTAAATAGTACATTTAAGAAGTTACCTTACAAATTACTCGCATTAACGCAACACGCAGCCTCACTTCAAACAATGCCCTTGTACAATTCGAAAAGAATCTTAGCGATGTAAATCAAACTTTTTTCTTCTCTCATTCTTACTCTCGAAGAAAGTTTTTCGTGGGCTGCTGCACCTTCCATTGTGCAAAATCCTGTAGTTTTTCTTCAATCCTCTAGTATTTTTTTTTCATAGAAGAGCTTTAACTTTTTTTTCAGCGAAATTCGAATCCCATTGGATTCTAATGTCCAACAAAAGTCATGTTCATTTCGTGTAATAAATCCTATTCTTCTTCCTGGATTAATCGTCATACTCCATAAATTGTTTTCTGCTTCAGGTACTTTTATTATTGCAAATTACGAACACACATGTGCAGTTGTCTGGTGAATGATGCATGTCAGCAATAAAAAATATCCACAGTTATGCTCATTTCTCATGGCAGAGTTTGCTAAATGAAAATGCAATAACACATGGATCCGCTTACGTAGATTTCTCAATGGATTTTTTAGCAACAAAATAAAAATTGCTTTACACGTAATGCATATCACATTGCATATTACTATTATTGCTATTGTTATTATCGCCATTGTGATTTTTGTAGGTGCAACGACATGATGAACTGAGCGGGTTACTCTGAAAAGCGGACAGCCAGGAGACCTGTCTTGTCTGTCTGCCTACAGCCTATTTAAATATGAAAAGCTCTTTTTTTAAAAGAAAAATTGAAAAAAATCCAACTTGTCTGATCACACATATGAATAGCCAAAAAAAGTTGTACAACGTTTTGACAATAAATGTTTACACCTTCCAAGATAATTTTCCGCTGAGCTATTTTCTGTTTGATTTTATGTCAAATAATTTCATCAAAATGGGCGCAACAATAGAACACCAGATGAGAGTGAACACATGAAGACCACATTGGTTCTTCCATTGTCACATCTTTTAAAAAAATTGGAAAGGCCTCATTGTATTGAGGAGCCGTAGCACCTTGACCTGTCACCGCTACCAGTCAGCTACACATCACCGTTTGATTATAGTAACCAATAATAATCGCATAAATTAGTAACGGCTAAAGTAATTGCTAGGATTGTACTCTTTCCCACTAAATTACTATTGTCCCCTTTCCTATACAAGCTAGATGTCATATCTGAACACAAAAAAATTCCCATCATTTAGCTTCTCGCTTTTTCAATTTAAGAAATTACAAATTTTCACTCTCCTCCTTCCTCGTAATATTTAGCTATTTATAACGCCAATTACGTAAAAATCAGTTACAGTTACGGAAAACACAGAGAACAAACA
>JAHZND010004179.1:0-14732 GCA_027744115.1 Acrocyrtus sp. NNG-2020 | reverse complement strand
CTAGACGACTCTCCTTGCTTCCTCTGTGCGATCGCGCCTACTGACTCTTCACCACGCTTCTCTTTGTCTTTGCGATCGCGCTGAGCCAACTTTGCTCTATGCTACCGTGCGATCGCGTCACGCCACACAGCACTAAAGCACATTTTCAAACCACTGTTAATTTACAATTAAATTACAAAACTTCGTGCCAGGCACGTCTAAAGTATTTTACATGCTAAGTAGTTTACAACAATATCAAAATTATACATTAATTTAACATTTAACTGTCTCGAACAGTCATTTCAAAAAACACATGCACTACAGTAACTCACTCATCAACACATGCACAATTTTACAGTTTTACAGTTTTCAACTTTGTGGCAGGCACTCACAAACTCTTCTACACACAAAGCAGATTACAATGACATAAAAAACAATCCTTAATTCACTAATTAAATGACTCGGACGGCCATTCTAAATATACACACACATTACATCAAATAAACATACATACATAATTTATTCTTTACACATGAGTTCAGCCTTTCTCAGCGACACTGTCTCTGACAGGTACATGGCGGTTTTGTAAAAGTAGAGTAGCCACGTACCTCACGTAGGCAACATTCTTAAAATAGAAAGGACATGAGCATACAAATTTAACATCTGTGGAAAAACAGCATTCGTCAACGTCAGTCAGTCAGTCGATAACAGCTCAGTAACAGATCGGAAGTCAAGGAGAGCAGAGAGCATACCCAGTTTAGCTGTCAATATTACTTTAATAATTAATAAAAGTTAATCGGCTTTCAAAATTCCATAATGGACCAATCAGCAAAACCTCCAAGCTTGGACTCCCTTCTTGATGCAGGAGAGTGTGCCGTACTCCCGGCAGTCTATCCTTTGCTTGATGAAGTCGTAAGTGCACTTAATTATTTTAATTCGATAACTTCTAAAATTGTTAAACTTACGCATAAATTAATATTATTATTTTAATATATGCTTTGTAGATTTTAGATAAAGTTTTGAAGTTAGTTTTGGAATCGAAGGAAGTGGCTTCTGAGTTTTCTGAGGAAGTGCAGCGTCTTCGCATAGTTTGCAAGCTGTGGAATCTCAGGACCACTTCTATATTTCGAAGTAAAAGAGCTCCAACCACTTTCGGACGGCACTTTCATTACGGACAGCTCCAGATGAGTGGCCCTGTAGATCTTAAGCTGAGCAGATTTTGTGACGAAATGTCGTTTTCCACCATAATACCCATGGAGAACTACATATTCAGGGAAACCATTTTTCATCCCATCAATAAACTGCTTATAGCGCGCTTTGCGCAACTTTGTCTACGCAGTGCAGTGTCTCTTGAGCTGCACCTAGAAAATTTCAGTTTCGGCTACTCCCTTGGAATTGGCAACCGATTTTCTCGACTAAACTTGGACAAATTGAAAAAACTTGATATTACCTGCGCGATAGCCGGAAATATTCGAGAATTCTGCATGACTGACCGGCGCCCTTTCACAGCTTAATAGTCTGTGGTCATTTGTGGTTTTAACTACTTTTTTCGTTCTTTCCAGTTAAAAGTACACTGGAAAAGTTCATTTCAAGAGGTTTGGGCTTGAACAATCACCTTGCCCTCCTTGTTAATTTTGGGCGACCGGGGACTAGATTTCCAATCCAAGCTCAAGCTCGACATAAACATGTGACAAGTACCCAAAAATGTTATGAGAGACATATTCAATATCATGAATACTTGTCTCTTAAACGAATAATTAATTAATGCCAGGTACATGTTACATAGACAGGGATCAGTATATTGAAAAGAAGAAAAATTTAATACACGTAGCTTTAGCTCATACGACAATTTGTGAGCTTTCTCATAGACCAAACCAAGATATATCGATATATCTTGACCAAACGTTTCCTTAAAAATATCAGTAGACTGTGAAAATGAACAACTTAAAAATGAAAATAACCGGAAATACTAGTAAACTGGTTATCCTATTTTTGGGTAGCGTAAAACCGCTGGACGCGGAAGTTAAATTTGTTCCTCTTGTTGATGGCGTATTGGAGACGCCATGGCCTACATCTTATCCAGTAAATCTCAAAGATCTTGAGAAATTTCATGAACGGCACTGCATTTTCACCATTACCAACTTTGATGACCTACATCTTGTCGGAATTACTCAGCCAGTGTTAATTCGAAGGCCTGTAATTACTCTTCTCGAGCATTATAACGGAAGTAGTAAAGCATTTGAAAATCAGTGGGTGTACGCTATGCCACTTCGAGGAAAGAAACTAAACTGTGTGGAATATGAAACGGAGGGTGGAGGGGGAGGTGGAGTAGAAGATAAACATTATCCTCAACGATGCTCTCAGTATAACTTTACTGAGCTTGCTTCTCGCTCAAAACCTTGGGGCTGTGAGGTGACGCTTGACATATTTCCTCCGCTAGTTGTTTCATCTCATCTGAAAGCATACGGCGAATATCTGAAACAGAAATACGGCTTCTCAGGAACCGTTAGATATTTTAAGTATCCGCATATATGGTACCGCTCTTGGAGGGAGGACGACGACGTTCGTCTCCGCATGCGCAAAATTTCTCCTAGCAGTGTGCCAACAATTCACATGTTCATGGTGACCCCAGAAGGATGGAACAATCTGATGTCGAGCTATTGGAGACAGGAAATGATGGAATTTTGGATTCAGTCGATGTACGTAAGGACACATTACAAGGAGAGCTTGTGGGAGTATAGCGCACTCAACTCAATATTTCTCCTTGTGAAAATATCGTCCGCTACCTCATCCGGTGATCGTATGGTATCCACTTCGGTGGAATATATGCCAGTTCCCACTTTTGTCGGTAGGTGCTTTCCTATTAACGTGCCTAGCATATATAATTGCTAATCATGAAAGTATTCAATTTAGGGATGGCTAAATTCAAGAAGATTCAAATTAGTCCGGACATAGACCCGGACAAAGCGTATGAGGCAGCCGCGAAAAGCTGGACAAGGATGTGGTCATGGAGGATCTACTATAAACAATTAAGAGATATTCCATTAGTGGAAACGATCGAAAATTGTGTGGATTCTATCTCAGGATCTTCCCGGCAGGTAAATAAAATTATTTTAATCGCTAAACGCTGTCAAAAAAAATTGTTCGTAAGTTGAAATTCATTTAGGTTTTAAGGAATCTGTGGGAAAATTCTCATTCCCAGAACCACGCAACGATATTCATGCATCTTTGGATGGCTGCTGTAAAAAACTACACGTAAAGGCGTACGAGGACCACCACTTTTAGAAAGGAGACGTCATGTGAGAATGGGAAAAAATTGGGAATATCGCCGTGGGGCATTACTAGAGTGACATTTTGGTTTCTACCAGTTGCAGATATATCCACAGTGGACTTCTCCCTCCAACACTCATTACAAGACTGGAAGCGATCAAGAAAGGGGGCCTCACTAACAGATGGACATCACTACCTAGGTACTAGATGCTTTCTCGACCCATAAGCAATTTTTGCAAAAGCGTATAAGCAAAACTGTATTGAACAAGTTATTTGTCTGCGAAGTGCAAACTCATTTTTGGTGCTTTTGGCGTGGAAACTACGCCAATTTTCTTAAGTGTATGGCCTATAAGAGTCGACAGCAAAGAACATGCAAACTTAGAATTATCAGCTAAATTACTTGACGTAAATTGATATATAAAATTATGTTTACAAGACCAGAGCCCCAGATTATGATGGAGTACTATTTGGCATAGCAACAGTCTGTAATTTTACCTGGTTATTTAAAATATATTACAAAAGTACTACATTTTTATTATGTGGAAGCTATAATAAAGAAATTAGGGAAATTTGCTTAATGCTACATAATAATATTCCGTATCTATCGCCAAAACAACACAAAAATAAAAATTGCACGACTGTTTGAGTTTACAACAAAAATAAATTACTTTTAAATTGGAAAACTACTAGATAAATTTGCAGGTAGTAGGATAATTCGCAAACCGAATCTGCAATTATTTACAACGATTCTCTTTGGCAACGTGCACAGTAGGTCGTGTCGACGAGTATATTGACTGACTTTAGTCGAATGAAAACTTGCTGAAAATTACAAACGACAAATTCAGTGTTCCTTTGCAAAAAAAATCAAAATGTCTACTGCCCTTTTTCTAAAAGCAATTGATTTGAATGGATACATCGGAAAATATTTTAAAATAGTTTCTCCCCTACTACTTTGGGATTCAATTCACCTCGAGTATAAGTATGAGCCGTCACTTTTGAAGCGGTTAATCTGCTACACTTTTTACGCACTCATTCTACTCGGAGTATGGCCACTAGCAACATTTTATGTTCTACTGAAGGGAGTATTCGAGGGAAAGGAGGAAGCCCCCACACCAGTACATTTAGTCGTCACATTTAGCCAATGCACATTCTGGGCAATGGCACTGGGACTCTTCACCGCACTAATTTTCAAAGGAGAAAGCTATGCGTCTTGCCTAACTCATATTCACCGCTACTGCTGGGCGCACAGTGTTGACAAGGAAATCTTTGCACAACGGGAAAAAAGTCTACATGCCCTTCTTCTGTCAGGTATTCGCACTATCTACGTAGTTATTTTAAAATATCTACTTACGGAAATAATCGAATCGAAAATTTCAATTTATTTTTTATTTTTTTCCGTCTAGAATTACGATTAATTATTTCCAATCGCATTGGCTGTGCTGACATTCCCGGTTTTTCAACTGTCACCATAATTCCTGTTTTTGCTATATTTCCACTTTTGGCAACTCTTTGCTGTATAATAACCAACGAAGATGTATTCTCACTTTTTATCTGGTATGCTTATCCAAGCTTGAGAAGGAAGCTAATTAACTCTTCCTACATAATCCTTCTCACAGTTGGACTAACCTTCATTTGCGCAATTGAAACAGGCAACGTTGTCAGAAATGTTTTGTGTGCTGTCACAGCGCCAATATTTCAGTATCATCGGTTTTTGCAATACATCATCGAGCTGATCGAAACTGACCACGCCAGAGCAATAAAAATTTATGAAGTATTTTATCTAATCCACAAACGGAAGTTGGAGTTCACAGGATTCGCAGTTTCGGTGATGATGTGCTGCGGCTTTGTACTTCAAGTTACATTTTATGCACTGGCTGTGTCCGGATATCATTTCCTACCTGGATTTTTTTACTCGCTCACCATACTTGTCTCTCTGATGGCACAAGTAACGGCAATGGTAACGTTGCCGTATGCATGCAAAATTCATGACTTCTGTACAGGTATGCTGAACAAGTGGAGAAAGCAAGTGGGATTAAATAGTCCTTCGGGAAGTATTCTACGGAGACGGGTCAAGTTGCTGAGACCACTTTCAATTTATTGGGGAAATTTATGCGTGCTGCGGAGAGAGACGAAAACTCTTTTCTTTTATAGAACTCTAGATACGACAATTACTATAGTTTTATTTGTAAGTAATATTAATTAATGCATCATTATACAGTGTTAATATTAGAACTTAATTAATTGATCACTATTTTAGGAGGTATGATACAAGTGTAAAATTAGTAACTGGCGCTAATAAAAATAATGAAAAAATTGAATTATAGAATTAGCCTTGTTCAAGCACAAAATTCGCGGACTAGCAAAACAATATGTAGCCACCTACAATTTCCAAACTAAAAATGCGGAAATTACGCGAAAGTGATTACACTGGGGAAAATTCAAAATAAATTTCAAATTGACAAAAAAACGATAATAGTTTTACTTACACCGTAATATTTTTTCTCCTAAATGGTCAATTACTGTAAAATATACATAAATGCTAGACTATGTATTACATTTATTAAAGCTAACTTTTGTATAAACTTAATGCTCCAGATTGGTTATCGTTTAGTTGGTCATAGCTAATGACTTACTGAGAACTTGTTATTAGCAGCATATTGAGACTTGCCTGATTTCCCAAGTCGATGCAGTGTAGAGGAGTGCGCTCGTCTACGAAGTTAAAGAGCCAAATCGAATTTTTACTTGGAGGCACGAGTCAATGAACTTTCTCATATATCTCCTGCCCCGAGTCCAGCTGGAAATTATTGGATTGATAGAACGTGGGAAATGATCAGACAAGCTAATATTCAGATGCCTTCTTACTAGTTTTGACTCCACGTAGACTACAGCCATTCCTCCCAGTATGATTCCAAGGCCGATAATACAGTCAATTAGTGCTAGACCAAATATGAAGAGTAATGGAAGATTTTCCACTGAAATGGATATCAGTGTTGTCAGGGAAACGGCCTGGCCGAGTATACAGCAGATCATGATTGAAGAAATTAGTGACTTTTGCTGGATATCGTTGCAAACCTTGCTGAGTAATTGAATGGTCCTATATGCCATCACGATTCTACTATGCTGAGCCCCATCCGTTATCTTCATTTGCTTTATTCTATACAAAAAATTGTAAAAGTTGTCATGTCACAATTAAACTTTAATACATAATTAAATATGAGTAGCACACCTTGAAAGGAGATCCCAGATGGACATTGTGCAAAGAGAATACTGCTGAGGATACTACAGCGATATCCCAACTGTGACATTTATGGCATTCCTCCAGTAGCCAGTATCCTAGTAAAGTTGGCTGACATGGATAAGCAATGTGCGACCCGATCGCGATTATGAAGCTGAGCGGAGTTGTCGTTAATGTGTATCCTAGGTCATGGCATAAGACTTAGCTTTATTGCCATCGGAGTTGTCTCCCGGGTCCAGTCTGTCTTGAATTCAGAAAGAAATTGAAACGTACCATTTACAAGGACTGCAATATCAGATTCGCTTTTCCAGCAAGTCCGAACCCAAGCAGTTCCAGTTATGAGCTCAATTAAGCAGAAAACGATTTTCAGTTTTGTTGGAATTGAGACATTTACAATATCATTTGCTGACAAAATGTAAATAGCAGCTTGAGCAAGGAAGCCGAGGGTTAGAAAGGTGTGGAGAAAGCAGCGACGCTTTAGCTGCTCTTCCTTTTTAACTGAGCTTCGTTTTAGTTGCTGACTTCCCTTGTCCCATTTGTAGGAGAGACCACCAAGGATTTTAGCTATTTGAATGTTTATGTCAAAAAGATGGATATTTTCATAAATCATTTTTTGTACGAGGTATAGTTGGACAGAACTGTGCTTTCGGCTTCTGTGCGAGACAATGACCAATGGCCAACATATCCGCCACCTCCAGCTAAGAGTTAAAGTTATGACGTGACTCGGGGGAAATCCAACTGTTATTTATTTTTAGCTATAAGGGAGTTACGAAGTTGCGATAACAATAATGAGAAACAGAATGGAATTTATGATGAGGGATACAGTTATTATTTAGTCGCTTTCAGGATTTTAGTTATTTTCCTAGGTACGTGCTTTAGGAGGTCCGAGGGTATACAGCTTACACAGAATAGGTAGTTGCAATTTAGTGTTCCGTTGATGGAAAGTGCTACAGATAAATGAGCATAACTTCCGCAATTATGATTGACTAGATTGACACAGTATAGATATAGTCAGGATTAAATTCATACTGCCTCTTTGCTGTAGATTGCGGATCCAACGCCCTACACATTTAAATGTGACCCCTTAATGACAACTTTGAATTCCGAATCATGGAACCACACTAGACTATGCCTTCTAATCATTATGGCTGCCAAGTTTCATTCAGTACATAGAAAGGGTGTATGTGGGCTGTCTGTCAGCAAAATCCTTATTCTGAGACTAACCCTTTCCTTTCGAAAAACAGGTAAAAGGAAAAGACATGTAATGCCTAATACAAGACTCTCGGACACATGAAATTTTATCTTTTTGATTAGGATCTCAGATGTGTCCTAAATTTTTGAAGCGGAATAATTTACAAAACTATCAATATATATATATATTTATTGACATTTTTCCTTAACTTATGCTTGTGACAAAGAGGTATATAAATTTACTGTTTTATATGCACTAAAACTACCAATAAAAATTTAAATTATTATAAATTAAAAATACTAACTAGCTTGACGCTCACCTGCTCTAGATTTCCGGAAGGGTTTATTATTATTATAAACTCGGTTTATTTACGCTCATTGCCAAATTATGTATGTTAAATATTTAATCACAATGCAGATGAAAAAAGGCTAGGAATGCAAGTACTACTGATTGCCGGACTGAGAACTTGTAATCAGAAGCATATTAAGACTTGCGTGATTTCCCAAGTCGATACAGTGTAGAGGAGTGAGCTCGTCTACAAAGTTAATTGAGCCAAACCGAATTTTTACTTGGGACATTGAACCAATAAATTTTTGCATGTATCTATTATGTCGAGACCAGTTAGGGGTGAGGGGATTAGAAAATGATGGGAGATTAGCAGACAATTTTGCTTCCAAATGTCTCTTCAGCCGTTTAGATTCTACGTATACAGCAGCCATTCCTCCCAATAGTAGTATCAAACCCACGGCGCAATCAATTAGCGCAAGACCAAATATGAAGAGTAGGAGAAGGTTTTCAACCGAAATGGGAACTCTCACCAGTGTTGTCAGGGAAACAGCCTGGCCGAGTATGCAGCACATGATAATCGAGGAAATGAGTGACTTCTGCTGGACATCGTTGCAAACCTTGCTAAGTAGTTGAATGGTCCTATAAGCCACCACTATTCTATGTTGATCTCCATCCGTCGTTTTCATTTGTTTTATTCTAGGGGAAAAAATGAAAAGTTGTCACAGTCAAGATACCTTTTTTTAGAATTATTTCGAAAGCTGTACCTCGAGAGCAAGTCCCAGATGGACATTGTGCACAGAATCAGAATATTTCCGACGACGAACACGCACACGTGCAAGCCAAACGCGAATAGCCAATAATTCAGGAGAAAGACAGACGCCTTCACTAAATAAAATATTATTGGCGATATTGCAAAGATATCCAAACTGGAATATTTATTGTGGCATTTTCCTAACAGCCAGTATCCTAGTAAATTTGGCTGGCACGGATTGGCAATGTGCGATCCAAGTACGATTATAAAGCTGAGAGGAGTTGTGGTGAAAGTGTATCCGTAAGCTAAGATAAGGCATAGCTTTGTCACCATCGGTCTTCTGTCCTGGTTCTGATCTTCTTTAAATTCCAAAAGGAACTGAAATGTGCCATTCACTAATATTGCAATATCAGTCGCGTTTTTTCGGCAGGTGTGAACCCACCCGGTTCCCATTGTGAGTACAGTTAGACAGAAAACGATTTGCAGCTTTGTGGAAATTGAAGCATTTGCGCCATCATTTGCAGCAAGGAAGTAAATAGCAGTCTGACAAAAGAAGCTGAGCGTTAGAATTGTGTGGAGAAAGCAGCGGCGCTTCAGCTGCTCTTCCTTTTTAACTGAGCTTCGTTTTAGACGCTGAATTCCCTTGTCCCATGTGTAGGAGAGTCCTCCGAGGATTTTTGCGATTTGAACATTTTTGTCGAAAAGAGATACATGCTCAGAAATCATTTTTTTGCACTTTTTAGGCACTAATACAGCACAGGGGTTTTTATTCTGCAGGTGGCAATGATCGACTGACCTGTCGCCTTTTGCATGGCATGGCACAATTTGGGAAAAACCAACTTTTAACAACTCCCTTGGAATATTCGATAACGATAGTGAACAACAAAATTTAATACAACTGTAATTTTATATTTCCGCATTTTAATTATTTTCCAAAAATGAATGTAGATCGGAACTGGGAGGTTTAGGAGCGTATGTTCTACGCTTTTACACAAAATAATGATACGTCTTCCGCTTCTCAAAATTATTATAGAAAAATAGATACACCTATCGTGAAGCTTTTAAGCTGCGGGGTCGTCCTGATCTAAATTTTACTACCTTTCTGCTGTATATATCTATAAGTCTGGAAATATAATCGTCTCAATATCAAATTTAATTGCTAACGCTTGCAGCTATGTACCGCCTTTGCCGTGTCTTATTTTATCGAAAAGAAGCATCCCACACAAGCAAGTTATTATGACTTATTGTGGATTTTACCATGGCGTTGTTAAATAATATATTATGTTAAGTACGTTAATTTTTACAAATCTTATCAGTTAGCTACATCTAAATATGCCTTCCTTCCATCATACTTCCTGTAATGAGTAATTTAGTGACACCCATCAACCCATGCATTTTAGAGTTCAACAACTCTGCACATGTAGATTTAGCTCTGTAAAGCGATTTAAAATGAATTGGGCAGGGACCAAAGAAAGACAACAAAATGCAGAAAAGGATTGGGCATCTGGAGAGAACGCTATTTCCGCAGCTATTTAATTTCAGTTGGCATTGTAATGATACGCTGTACCATCGGTCTGTAAGCTATAGACTGTGTGTAAAAGTGAATGTACCTGCACTGGGAATCGAACCCAGGCACCACGCTAACCGGACGTGAGCTCTTAACCACTGAGCTATACAAGCACGTGTTAGTTGTAGCCTCCAACTAACACCACTTTTACACATCATCACATCATACTACTTACAGGGACATTTTGCCTCTTTCGGTGTGCTCGTGTATGCTGACACGCCACCTTCGCCTTACTCTCTGGTAAGCGCTGGAGGAGAGGACTCCGAACCCAACCCCCATACCCATTCTGGGTCCGTATCTCGGGATGGCTCTCTTTTCCAATGAGAGACCATCCCACCTCTGTCACCATGTCATGCTATGCTCTTAGCTACTCTAATAATAATGCAACGGAGCTTAATCCTAGAGCTAACATGTATAAATAAATCCGTAGTAGCTGCACAGTTAAATAGGTATTTAATAATATATTTAATTTAACTTTACGACTCTACTTTACACACCAAGATCCAGAATACAATTGATGACTGTTGACTACTGACTACCCACTACTATCACTCTTCCACCGTGAACAGATCTCATGGTGAGTAAATCAGTCATACCGCAATTCTCAATCCATCCTAAACTCTATGGTATGACTGTTACTATCTAACATCATTACATCTTTTCCTTTTTAAAAAACGAAGAAAAAAAGATAATTAAATTATGGTCGAAACCAATCTGGTTGCCTTCGAACTCTTTCTCCTCTTCGTGGCTGTACTACTATTTCGGGCTGCTCTTCTCTGGCTGGCTCATCCACATCCATTTCAATTTCAGGCGTTGGTGGCTTCTCTCCAGTCCTGATGAGTTGTCTCCGATTTCGTATGTACTTTCTTCCTCCGACTAGCACTTCATACTTCCTCTTCCCTTTTTCGGAAAGTACGATGCCCTTCTTCCACAAATTACATCCTGGCAGCTTCATACGGATCGTTTCTCCTTGAACCAGTGCGGGGAGATCCTTAGCTCCTTTGTTGAAGTCTGCCTCTTGCCTCTTCTTAGCATCCTGGAGTTTCTCCTGTACTCCTTCGTGTAGCTCTGGCATGAGTAATTCTGGACGTGCTGGCAATCCTGACCTCGTCCTTCTCCCAAACATTCTCTGGGCTGCGCTCAGTTCAGTTTCTGCTGTTGGAGTGTTCCTCCAGTCCAGTAGAGCTTTGTAGAAATCACCTTCCGCTGCTAGTGCCTTCTTTAGTAACATCTTGCAGGTCTTCACTGCATTCTCCGCTTTGCCATTTGCCTGAGGAAACCGTGGACTCGTAGTGACGTGGTTGAACTCCCACTCCTTTGCAAAGTCCTGGAACTTTTTACTTGAATACTGGGGTCCGTTATCACTTACGACCTTTTCCGGAACTCCATATCGTGCAAATGTCTTCTTTAGCAGTGAAATAACACACTCCGCGTCTAAGCTGTAGAGTCTGTCGCATTCCACAAAGTTAGAGTAGTGGTCTACTACTACTAAGAAGTGAACTGTTCCCTCCTGGAATATGTCTGTGCTTATCACCTTCCACGCTCTGTCTGGTACGTCAAAAGGCTGCAGCTTTTCCTTAGCTTGCTCCTTCCTCATTGAGTTGCAAACATCACACAGAGAAATGAATTGCTTAATTTCCGCATTCATCCTAGGCCAGTACAGGTATTCACGTGCTCTGCGTAAACAGTTCTCAATTCCGATGTGACTTTCGTGAATTTTCTCCATGTACTGCTTCCTCAGTGATACAGGCACTACTATCCTGTTGCTCTTGTACAAGATTCCATCTTCTTCAATAAGGTCCTCCTTAAATTTATAAAATGGTCTCGCACCTTCCTGAACTTCCTGAGAATTACTTGGCCATCCGTAAGTTACGCAATGGATTACTGCCTGAAGTGACTCATCCTTCTCAGTTTCCTCTTTGATCTGATGAAGTTGCTTGTCAGCCACGTCCACGTAATGTACTTGCTTCATAAGGCCAAGGTCGTGACATACTACTTGTTCTGCTACATGCATTACTTCACGTATCTTCTCCGGCGTTTCCGTCTCCAAAAACGCTCTGCTCAAGGTGTCAGCTATGAACATTTCAGATCCTTTAACTGGCTTCCCCTCCTGGAGTAGTGCGGCTCCTAATCCTGCTTGGCTTGCGTCACACTGTAGTGTTACTTCTTTCTTACTATCAAAGAACGCCAATACTGGTGCTTGAGTAAGCATCTCCTTCAGCTTTTCCACAGACTTCTTCTGCACAACTGTCCATTTCCACTCTGCTTTGTGCTCTGTCAACTTCCGTAACGGCTCCGTGACATCTGACAACTTTGGTAAGAACTTTGATAAGTATTGCACCATTCCAAGAAATCTCTTCAGGTCTGCAGCGTCCTTGGGTTCAGGCATCTTCATGACTGCTTCCACTTTCCTTGGATCCTACTTTCAGTCCTGTCTTTGTGATGACGTGCCCAATAAATGTCACTTCCTCCAGCTTAATTTTCATTTTCTCTCCATTCAGCTTAAGGTTCTCGTCCTTGGCTCTCTTCAGGAATGACGTCATGTTAGCATCATGATCTCTGATTGCGTCTTCATAAGTCTCTCCTCTGCCAAGTATAAGAAAATCATCAGCAATAACCTCGATTCCATTTAGTCCTTCCACCAATTCATGCATTTTCCTTTGCCAGACTTCAGGTGCCGACGAGATCCCGAAAGGCATCCTCCTCCATCGGTATCTTCCAAAGGGTGTATTGAAAGTAGTGAGCATGCTGCTCTCGTGCTCCAACTCGACATGCCAAAATCCCCATTTAGCATCCATCACGCTGAACACTTTCGCATCATGAAGTCGTGTGGCTATTTCCTCAATCCTTGGTAAAGGGTAGTGTTCCCTTTTAATTGCGTTGTTGAGGTCTTTTGGATCAATACAAATTCGTAATTTCTTAGGCTCCCTCTTAACAAGCATACTTGAGACCCAGTCGGATGGTTCAGTAACTTTGGCTAAAATTCCATCTTGCTCCATCTTGTTAAGTATTATCTTTAAGTCATCTCGGAGAGCAATGGCAAACTTCCTGGGTGGATGTACCACTGGCTTTGCATCTTCTCTTAACTGGATACGATACTGCCCTTTCAGCTTTCCTATTCCTGAGAACACTTCTGGGAATCTCCTGAGAATGTCCTCCTTGCTGAGGCCTTGAACAGTTTTCACATTGTTTATTGATTGCTGGTCACAGTTAAAAATTTTCAGTATTCCTAACTCTTCACATGTCTTTAAACTGAGGAGAGGTTCAGCCTTTATCTTGACAACCACCACTTCTATAGTGTACTGCTGCTGGTCATCTTCAATGTTGAGAGTTCTGACTCCCTCTGGCTTCCACTCTTTCCCTCCATAAGTAACTATGCTGATGTTGGTTGGCTTAAGCTCCTTTCCTTTCTCATCACCAGTCACTCTAATATAGTCCTTCAAAGACATCGTATTAATGGATGCTCCAGTGTCAATATTAAAAGTTAACTTCTCTCCCGTTTCTACCACTACCACAGTCTTCGTCTTCTTCCGATGACTTTTACTTGACACGCTGTTGATGAAGGCGTACTCAACTTGTTTCGCTTCCTCCTTCACCTCCGCCAAGTTTTGCTGCTGAGTCCTACAATGCTACGGCAAAGTGATTTTGCTTTCCACACTTTTTACAAGTTTGACCCCATGCTGGGCACTTCTTACGTTCATGTTCGGTGTGGCAGTATCTGCAATTTTTTATTTTCTTCCTGCCACCTCCCTGCTGATTCTGCTCCGGTGTCTCCTTGTTCCCTTTATTTGGGTCTCTTTTCGGTTTCCCGCCCTTTTTAAAGTGAACTTTGTTGACCTCCCCTGAAGCCTTCTCCGTAATTGCCTGCGCTTGTGCAGTTGCAATCTCAGTTGCCCGGACGAATTCTAGCACTTTCTTTATATCTGGGTCTGCTTCCCGTAGGAGTCTCTCTCGAACATTCTGATCCTTTAGTCCCAACACGAGCTGGTCACGGATTCTTCTATCCTTATCTTTGAAATCGCAGTTACTGGCTAATGTCCTCAATGCTGTTGCGTAACTGTCGATTGATTCACCTTCTTCTTGCTTTCTGGATCCAAACTTGTACGTTTCGAACAGTACATTAGTTCTGGGAATGCAGTACTTCTCAAATTCAGCCACTACTTTTCCTAAATCTTCTTTATCTGTAGTTTTAGCCCACTCGAACGTACTGAAAACTTCTCTAGCTTCATCCCCAATGATGGTGAGTAGAAGAGCTACTTTTCTCTTTGACTCGTGTTCATCGAAACCGGAAGCGATTAGGTACAGTTCCCATGCTGACTTGAATTTCCTCCAGTTTTCTGCAATATTTCCACTATGCAGAGACAGCTTCCTTGGCACTGGTACACTAGCTTCAGCCATTTTGGTTCGAAATCACTTTTATTCACTCGTCAAAATTAAATAGGTTCCTTAA
>JAHZND010004177.1:0-11345 GCA_027744115.1 Acrocyrtus sp. NNG-2020 | reverse complement strand
CTGTGCCTTTGGAGAACTGTCTACCACTATCGACAATTCCAGTTGACTTAAGGTATTGGTTTCGTCACAGTTTTCTTCCTCTGCCATTGCAGGAAATGTACACTTCTTATATAGTGTTTCCTTGCCGTTATTTCTATATCCGCTTTTGCTTCCAACTCCAACACTCGCTCTCGTTTCTAGCAAAACATTTCCATTGAGTTGGCTCACTTTCTGCCTTTTAGCACTCTGCATTTGGTAATTCTTCTGCTCCCTCAAAATCGATCTTCGGACTTTTCTTGGCGTTTGTGGTTCAGAGAAACTAATATTTAGCTGCTCGTACGTATTGGCATCATTGTCAAATACATACGGTCTTCTCGTCTCGGCGTCAGAACTTTCTCCAGAAGTAACACTCGTAATGTCATTTTCCGAGTTTCTATTACCGGGTTCAATACTGTGCACTTCATTACCACTTCCGATAACCTTGGATCTTTCAGTTTCAGGGTTAGCCCTTAAAACTGCAACAGAGTCCAGCTCTTCATGACAGAGAATATTGACATGTCCATTTCTCTTAAAAGACCAAATGTCATCCTCAGGGTCGCTGCCAAGACCATTTCTATTCTTTCTAGACATACGGGCTGTAGAAATCCGCCTACTTTGGCGAGCCCTCCCAGAAGATGAGTCTGCCATTCTTCTTACATTTAGCCTGCATACAATCTTTCCTAAATGACATTACCATAAATAAATCGATAAATCGAACAAAAAACAGACGATTATATTTTTAATCAGCTATATTAAACTATTTACATACCGCAATTGGCAGACAAGAAAACCGCTCCATCCAAACGTCCAAAAGAAACGGTCTGGCAGGGCCAGGGGTACATGAAGAGCTCCTCTCAGAAGTCAGAGCCTGAGCTCAAAGACCGGCGTCACCTAAATTAAATAAGGCAAAGGTTTTATAATTACATTTCCGACACGGGTTTTATAATAATTGTCTTATAATAATTGATTTTTATTAGTAAAATTTAATATATACAGATTGCAGAAAACAACTAAACCTAGACCCACCAAGACTCCCAACGCCAGAGCTATTCGTTTGAGTTGAAGCTCACGCTCAACTGTTGAGCCTTTTCCGTGACAAGTAAAAACACTAATTATTACTACACTTAAACTTTTAGTCATTAGTCGATCCGAATTCCGACTATTCCGACTATTCCGATTCCGAGTCCAACTTTGTTTATTGTTGTTATTCATCTTTACACGTAAGTAAACGTTATATGTGCAATTTATTGCACACAAAAACAAAGAAGACAGACGCAAAATATTTCAGTTGTGATTTGCGATTGAGCCAACTCTCCCACCTTTATCATTCAAAAAGATAGGGGTAATAAGATACTATACGTGAATGCTTTTGTCTCACAAGCCGAGTGATGGGCATGAGCAGTGCTCATTGAGCACCTGAAAAGTGCAAAGCGAAAAAAAGAAAGTGAGCAAGCTGTAGCTCTGTAGCTGTAGCTGAGATTGTATTCGTATTCGTGCAGCGGTTCATATGTAATCCAGCTGTTCGTAGAAGCTCCGTCATAGTCACCTATCTGTTTACTTTGTCACCTGTGCGGTTTTGTTACAATCCAATAAACTAATAGTAAAAGTTGACTTTTGAGAGTGCATGTAATGATTTAATTTAATTTAATGCAGCATTTAATTATCTATCACTACTACTACTCGGAGACTGACAGCGATTTCTTGTCGGTGGTGGTGGTGGGGCTGAGTTAATTATACATCCATTTTAAAGTTTTTTTTGGACTACAGACGTACTAAATAGGTAAGTGCGTATCAAATGCAGTTAAAATTCTTACTTAAATACTGACAGTTTTTCGATAAGTGTATACATATTAATTAGATTTCGACGAAATAATGGGGTTTTTTTGAGTACATGGATGAGCAAACTTTTACGAAGCGCCAACCAAACCATCGTAAAACTGTCAGTCTGTCTGTGATGGTTCTGTTCTGGAATCTGCTGGATTGCTGTACCTAATTACCTTCCAGCCTGAGAAATAGCAAGCTCTTACTTAATTGACGAAAAATGCGCTACATAATAATATGACGCGAATGAATTACAACCTCGTCACGAGTCGGACGAATGCGTTTGTGTTTGCAGCTTTCTGTGTTATAAAATAAACAAAGTTTTGTTTTGTAAAGCATAAAGCACTTGTTACATAAATTTGTGAATTATGTTAAACGTAATATTAAAGCAAGCGCAAGCGAGCAGATAAGATGGTGTACGTAATGTCGAGATTTCATTTTTTAAATGTGCTAGCGAGTGCCTTATATACTAAAATGTATGCCTATTCGGGTATTTAGGTACCCATCCATTACAAATGGAATGAATTAAATCACTACTACTGAGGTGCTAGGTGCAGACAAATGACAGATTTATTTTAATCTTCAACTTCAAAGCGTATATTTTTTATTTAAAGTTCGACTTAGGTAGCTTAGCTGATAGCATTTTAGTTGCAATTGTCTGCTTCATGTAGAGCAATAATGCAGATAAGGTTCAAGGATGTGCTGATAACGGGGTGGGGGTCATGCACTCTCGACTTGTTCCAGCTTGATGTGTATGAGCGACCTGGAAATTCTTTCATAACGAACTTATGATTTATTGATAATCATGCGTTATATTACAGTTGTAGAATACAAACAAATCTTTAGTTAGTATGAAATGAATAAAATTATTAAATTATCCATTCTTTTACCACATTCATAGGGCTGCCTTTTCAGGCTACGGAACTGCAAAAATCGAAGCTGTTGTCACGGTCAGTTTTCAAGCTACAAAAGCTTTTCCGGGAAGAATATGGAGCCGTCCGTTCCACTACCCTTAGGTGCAGATGTGCTGGACGATATTGTAAGTAAAGCCAAGGATTGGGCCTTAATGCATGGTAAGTCATTAATTAGAAAATTTTGGAAGCCAATTATAAATTAAAACGAAAATTTTTTATGGTGACTACTGTATATCATCCACTAATTCATTAATTATTCTGGTATAGGTGTGGGTATGAGATTTCGAGATAGTTTCTCAGAGAATTCGTTATCATTTGCACCCTTTCTCCTTTTACCATCTTCATTTCCAAGGAAAGAGTTTGAGAAGTCTTTGAGATTGCAGACAATATTAAATGAGCTGATCCACAAGGTAGCTCATGACTATGAGTTCTTGCGCAGTTCATTATCCAAGTAATTTTTAAATATTATTCCATTATTTCAATCCAATAATACAAGCCAATCTACTTATACTTTAATAAAAACTGTCAAATGAATTTCCAGTACCTGCAAAGTGGATGAATTTACTCGGAGGTTGTTTGACATTTATGAAACAGTCCGAGCGGAAGGAATTGCACAGGTACACATAATTTATTCGTAATTTAAATTAAAGTATATTAATAGTCGTATTCTAGCCATATAGCGATTTGCAGCAATGATTTTTGCAAACCAGCAAGCTAGCAACTTTCGTTCGAATGCGGGAAAGATTATGTGAACCTGGCTTCAATCCCATCGCTGGGTTTTAGTTTTTCATTTGCGTATCGAATGTATTCGTTTTTGTTGTTTGCTAAATGTGATATGATGTGGTTTTCTGGAGAATAAGTCAATTAATGCATGTCATTAAAATGTTATTGATTACTGTAAAAGAGTATCTCGCTCGGGCTGGTTCGTTCTGACCTCATGCTGGAGAGAGATTGTGTGAAGTGCTCGACGTGTAATAAACGGCATGTAGCAGTAAAGGCTAAGGCTCCCTATTGTTGTTGGAGACAAGTAGAAGTTAATACTATTGCATCCGGTTTCGGATGGTTAGGACCTGTGAGCAGTGAACTTCATTCGTAAGGATGAATCCTTTTCAATTTGATTTAGAATATTTAGATCTTTAAACTTTCTTCCAATTGACTCTTCTTGTAAATATACTTGTTATTCGTTATTCCGGTAGCTTTTGATTTTTGCTTTCTTTGTTCATTCTAATAATCTGGTGTGGTGTAAGTGGTGAAGGAAACAGACGACCCAGGATCGACGTTCACGTCACGAACTTGCTCTGTAATTATCACAATATGTGATTGCGTTGAGATGTTGGGGTGTAATGGTGTAACATTGCATTTTCAAAAAAAGCTACTAATACTTTAAGGGATTTGCTATTTTTTTATAAGTCAGGCCAATCTTTATTGCTTTTACTGCACTAAACCAACATTGATATAAGAAATGTACAAGCAAACTGCGTCCTTTCCACAGACTTTTGTAACCACGAGTAAAGTTGTAAAATATTTCTTTTCCTCGTAGGAGGTTTCATTGGGCCTTCTACGGTCGGATTATTTCTATGATGTGACGCAAAAATCGCTGAAGCAAGTGGAGATCAATACGGTAGCCTCTAGTTTTGGTGCTCTGTCTACTGTATTAGTACACGGCCATCGGTATATAGAACTTTCATATTTTCAACGTTTAAAATTAACCTTACCTGCAATCTCATCTATTTCACTTATTATAAAGTACCTCATTGCATTGTATCCTCGCATAATTTTCTTCATCGTTCCTTTCCAAGAACTGTTCGTTTTTTGTTAGAGTATGGCAGAACTTCCTGGCTCCTTGTTTTGTTTTTATCTATTTAGTAGACTAAATTAATTTTTAATTACTTGCAAATTATAATCTCTTCTTTGATGCTTCTCATAATTTATATTCAAAAATTCATAAAGTGGTTAGCAAGTACACTTTTTAAAATTAGTAATTAGAGGTGAATATAAAATGGATTTTAAAAAACTTATTACTGTTCCTTTATGTGGGTTTTCAGATACGTCTTAGCTGAGTTAGGCCACAATGATAAGCTAAAGAATGTAAGTAGTTTTCATAATATTTTCAATTTGAAAAAATATAATGAACTTGCCATTCAGTATACATTGTCTGGGCGAATTCGAAATTTATAGCTGCCAGACAATAAAGCACTGGAGGGATTATGTGGAGGGATGTTAAAGGCATGGGAATTGTACGGTAGACCTAAGTAAGCTAAAAATTGAAAAGTTTATTTCTGATATATAGAATATATTAGCCAGTTGTATCATAAATTTATTTATAACTTTAGGTCGGCGATACTTTTTGTGATTGAAGATGTGACGTACAATATCTGTGATCAAAGATTCCACGAATTTCAAGTCCGGAAAATGAATCCTAATGCTAAGGTTGTTCGAAAAACATTAACAGAAATAAGTAAAGAAGGATCGTTGGACGCAGAGAAACGACTATTTATGTAAGAAGTTAAGAAGTATAGCTTGTAGTTAAACCACTTTTTACTCCACTGCTACCTGTCATGTCTAATGTTCTTGCTGGTGTGACTTTCAGTGACAATGTAGAGATAGCGGTCGTGTATTTTCGGGCCGGATATGCTCCTGAGCAATGCACGTCAGATGTAGAATGGGATGGAAGGCTTCTGATTGAAAGATCAAAAGCTATTAAATGCCCATCCATACATTATCATCTGGCTGGGTGTAAGAAGGTTCAGCAAGAACTTGCTAATCCTGGAGTGCTTGAAAAATACATTGCAAATTCGGAAGATGTTGCAGAAGTCAAAGGAATTTTCACTGGCCTCTTTCCTTTGGATAAGGTACTATAAATTGGTCAATTCAGTAAATTTATGGTTTTACGCATAAATCTTTTATGAGATCTCAGTCTTCCATCTATAAAAGGAAGAAAGAAACCAGCACAATTGTGGCATAATTTGATGATTTATTAGTTTTATTACGTCATGTTCATAGACACTAATAAATCCACCATTACAAAAAAACTATATGATTAGACCAACAATAGATAAACCTATCTATACTGACGTAGTTAGCGAACTTGGAGTGTATGGAGTTGTTATTGGGTGAGTAGTTCCTGTTTATTTAGACTCTGCTGAAGAAATGAGTGCTCTCATCTTTCGTAATAAATAAATAATGAAAAGTCTAAACTAATTGCTTTATCTACCACAGGGATGCCGACAAAATAATAGTTAATGAAGTTCCTGGTCACATGTTAAGAACAAAAATATCCTCTGCGAACGAAGGAGGAGTGGCTTCTGGAATGGGCGCTCTAGATAGTGTGTACTTAACGGACTTTGATGAAAGTACTTGATTAAATACGTGTCCTTTTTTCGTACCAAAGATAAATGTAGTCAGTTTAAATGTTAACAAAAACATGCTGGTATCATGTTAACATTTTTATGTTCACAAGTTAGAAGTATCATCCTTAAGTGCATACTCCGAATATGCGACTTTGTTGCATCATCGCGAACTAACATGACATGTAACACCAGTAAATATCGCATCAATTGATTATATTTTGAAATGTTTATATGTTGTATGTACTAATATAATACTAAACTATACTATAGTATACTATTTTGCTGGGCGAATAAATTAGTAATTTTACACAGACAATATGGTGTAACACATTTTAATTTTTGATTTAAAGTACATATGTTCGGAAATTACAACTCACTCTTCATGAATCACTAAACTCCTACATAAAGGTTTAAAATTCAGAAATCTATAATCGCAATTGCAGACCTTACACTTTTTGAAATCCTTCCTAAAATTTTATTAATAAAAGTCGGCAATGCAATCAGTCACATCTCTATACACTATGCTGTCCACTTCAGACAGCGAGTTTCTTGGTGCGTTTTTAAGCATTTCAAGCAGCAATATTTTGCTCCGCAGGGTATACAATTGTACGTAGATGGAAATCCACAGACGCCACAAAACAACCTTGATGGGAGTTTCGATGGAGGTACTCCAGCAGTAGAGTAATTAGGTCCTTCCACATTTTCTATTTGTTCCTCCTCGATAAGAGTGTTAATTGCTTTCCTAAATCTACATACATATACCATTTTTGTACAATTATTAAAATAGTATCAGGCTAAACATGAAACGAACACTTTAATTTACGATTTCTTACTTTAACTTGTAATAGTCCGATGGTCGCTGCTTCTTTTTTCTCGGAGGCCCCCTCTCATTTGATTCTTGAAACTTTGGAGCTTTCTTGCTCATTACTAGAAAATAAAGTAAATCCCATAATGTTAGCTAATATCAAAATGCTAAAACAAGAAAAAATTCCAGATATTAATAGTACAAGCAACTAACCCAGGTCAGCATGTGGCTCATCGTGAAAATTGTCCTGCTCAAGTGCTTCTAGTGCCTTCTTTTGTCGACGATATCGTGCAGCGGAATCCAATATCCGGGCCGCACTGGTCGTGCGGTGCTCTCTCATTGCCATTTTCAAAAGAATAAGAATTTAACCTCGACGACCCTAGGGCTTCTTTGATACTTAATTGCCTTTACAAAACCCGGAGTTTGTTTTCACAAAAAATTATTCTACAATTTCACACTTTTAAAACGAAGCTATTGAGCTTAATTTTTCTAAAACCGCATAGAACTTTCGACACAGTTTGAGACTGTTGATAGTAAAATTGTCTTTTTAAAAACGCCTGCGCTAACTCCTGCCTATTATTCGTGAACCGGAACACTAATTTTATCAAGGAGCTCGTCAATCTTATCCTTCAGCACTTTAATTATATCCGGAGACACGAACAAGTGTGTTTCGTCCAAGTCATTCAGCACAAACTTCCTTCCTAGAGCTTCTCTTTCATCTAAATGAAGCAGGAACTGCTTCATCGCCGGATCACTAATAGCATTAAAATCGCTTTAATTTCAGTACATTCCCTAATTGGCAAATAAATTGACTAACACTAATATAATTTGTGTAACACTGCCATGCAGTATTACGCAGCACTTACCATTCCACAAGAACTCCTTTCGTCACGTTAACCATTATCCTTCTTCGCTAAACAATGTAGTTTTAAATCACGTAATAAGATAACCACATAATAGTACAGATTTTTAAAAAAATTAACTAAACTTAACTAACTTAACTTTAACTTTCAATTGAAGTCTTCCTAAGAAAACTTAATGATGACTTCTGCAATATTATGACTGTGAGAAGTCGCGACCGAAGGCAAGTGTTTACGCGAAATGAAATGAACTGGGTAAAATACAAGCGAAAGTTTAAAAAGCATTCCGCCATCAACATTGGGGAGAACTGGATGGGACAGCAATATGAAAGTAGCAATATGAAATGTTTTGTTTTGATCCGGATCGGAAAAACCAGCCACCAGCAAGCTGGCAATAAAGTGATGTTTCAAGTGAAACTGAAAGTAGATCCTTTTTGGTTTTAACAGCAACAGCAAACCAGTTAAATTTTAGTCAGTTTAGTGTGTAGTTAATAATTTAGTGTAAAGCAAAAGTAGCGGCGATTATGCTTTTTGAGGAATATGAGCGTTAAGTTAAATACAGCAGATCATCCATTGTTGCTTTCAGTGGCACATTAATAAATTGAAATTTAAAGGAGGAAATAAAATAACCTCCAATCAAAATTCCATTACATATTTACTAATTTTAGTAATTCTGGAACTAAAATATATTTTACTGGGGCACTGACTGTCGAAAATACTTCCAGTACGTGAGTACTTCGCGCGTGAAAAACTGCTAGTTTCAATTTGTTCGGAATTTTGCTTGATGATGAATATTTGTTAATTGTTGCTGTTGCTGCAATTTTATTCTTTAGCACAATCAATCATTAACCGCGTTACAGCACTAAGGAGGTGGTGTCATCAAGAAGCTGGTTGTTGGTTTGGATGGGGATTGCGTTTGTGGAAACAATTAAATCTGTCTCTTAATTTGATTTTAACGAAGTGAGTAACATTAATGACTTAAAAATACTTATCTTTATAACTGTACTGTATCTAATGTTGAATCTGGGCAGGGAGAAATGAGAAACACTTAAAACATTTTGATTTTGCATTCTAGAAAGACTACCAAAGACACGTGATAATGAACCTTCCACGTTTGGCTAATCATCGATTCAAACTGCTGTTAAGCTTTAATGGAATTTCATCGTATGACAAATGCTTCAACCGATTTGCAAGTGGAGTGTCGTGTCAGATTTTTAGGAACTTGATGGTGGCAGGGAACAGCGTCTTGGAAAGAAACAATTTCACAACTGATTTTCAAAATTATTGTAACCGAAAACGATGGGTTTGTGTGACCGCCAATCAGTTACTCTGTTCAACCAGGTTGTTCCATTTACCGCCACGGGGAAGTCATGATAACGAGACTAAAGACAAAATGTTACCGCCTCTGATGCCTTTCCCATTTATTGTTTGGCCAAAACTTATGAACTCTATTCGCAACTGGTTTTTCATTAATTTCATTATAAAACCTTACTTTGATAAGGATTTCTCAATGAATGACTTTCTCATGGGTGCGAAAGAGGTAATTTAGAATTTTGAATATAAACTTATCTTGTCTTCTTTACGTTTTGCAGTGTATCTGCTAATTATTGCAAGTACTGCATTTCAGGCAATTTCAGTTGTTTCTAACAAACTTTCGGAGGGAAAGTTTGATGATCTGGAAGGCTTGGTAGAACGATCCGCCTTATCACAAATACGGGATTCCGTGTCCAAATTCACAGTTTTTCAACAACAACTGATCAACGTTGCTGCAGAGGACGTATTTTTTGCCTTCCCTTACCAAATCGGCATAATAATACCCGATGATCAGCCTAACCATGGTAAGTTGAACATTGATTTGCGGAATATGAAGTAATAAACGTCAGTAACAAACAAAACCAATTAGTTAAATGTTGAATTAAATGTTGCTTTTAGCTGAATATATGGAAGGGGCCAAGCGACCACCACAAACCCGACATGTAGAAATTACAGTTTGTTTACATGTATTAAGAGGTCTGGCTGAAAAGCAACGACGTGGAGAAACGGCCTCTGCCTTCAACTTTACCGAATTCACTCAGGATGAGAGAAACAAGTACAACGTTATGATTTTGCAATTATCGCTTCTTCAAAGACTTTACAGAAGGCAGCCCTGACCCCAGTTGGATAATCAATGTAGTAAATCACTTCCTTCCAGCGGAAGGCAACCGGTAGGAGTACATTAAGAAGTTAAGAACACTTAAGTAATTACCTATTTAAAGGAATGTGGAAGTGCATGCAGTTAGAGATCTTCCCAAACTCACATAGTCTAAAGCCTTAAGAGCTGTTAAAAATATGTCTTCAGGTGCATTCACCACTTGTAAATCGGATGAAGAGTATTTATGCGCAAATAAAAGTGCTGTTGTACACTTTGGAAAGAAGGAAGTGTATGAATAAATCGATATTTATTGTTTCAACATATGTAGTCAATAATATTTTCATTACTAAAGCCTTTAGGATTTATATCGGCACATACCGTACATTATTTAACAGATAATTTCTTTGTTGTGAAACCATTTTCCATTCAAACGATAAGTTATTTTGTCGGTATTTCTGAATATAGTAAGGTGTGGAGATGGGAGACAGACTTACAAACTAAATGTCTAGTTTACAAGAACTCACTCTACACTAACTAATATACGATCTGTTTGCATATAGAAAGGAATCATAATTTATTAAATGCTATAAATATTTGCAGTGATAAGTGAATTACAATTATACTTTATTTAGGCAATTATTCCATATATTTAATAGTGCTAGTAAGAGAACTGTCTTCAAAAAATTATTTTTCATCTTTGATCGCCACATATACGTATAACATAGATAAATATTGTGAGTAGACGGCAAAAGTAATTTAAAAGCTGGCGCTCCATTATTCTTTCATACTATTGATTATTACTTTCATATAGGTTTTGGCTAAGTACCCAATTTAAATTTGTTAAAACTACATCATTAATTACCTAGCGTCTCAATAGAACGGTTTGCTTTTAGTTTGCAAGATTTATCGTGTTGATTCGCATGAAAGTGAACGACTACGTTAAATATAGTTAATAAAGCTTCCCGAAATATTAAGGATAAGCACACTAGTTTTATACGTATCGCTGGTTTCATAAATGCATGTTAGATGATTACCCTACAAAGTTCCCTAGTACACAATTGTGGATTTTGAACTAACATTTTTTCCTCGAGACCTATTGCTGATGTGCGTCGTCTCACATTCAACCACTCCATTTTATCTCCAAATTACACAAAAAAAAATCCCCCGTGACTGTGATATCATTAAATTATATTTTTAAATGCCGAACACAAAGGGTGCATGTAGCTAGTCAGAAAATCATGTTAAAATAATGCATAACCACGCTCCATTAATTGCTACTTATCGGTTAGATATTATACATGTGAATGAGTATTTTTAGCCCTCAGAGCCATCCCTTTCCTGTATTCCATCAATTATTTCATCCCAAACCAAGTCGCTACTATTAAAGATGAAGACGACCGAGATATAAAAACGCATAAAGCAGATCAAACTTTTAAAAGAGCTATT
>JAHZND010004176.1:0-12489 GCA_027744115.1 Acrocyrtus sp. NNG-2020 | reverse complement strand
TGAAAAATGATGTTTGGATTAGAACTGTAGGATTCCGACTTCAAAAAATTTTTTCATCTTCTGAAATTAGGTACTACACATTACAATTCTAGATTTTTTTTTACTGTTGCTCTCCAGACAGTAATAAAAATTTATGCCACAAAGCTTGCAATGAACTGCCCTTTTTTATACTCGACACTTTATTCCAATGTATATCATTAAGTTCTCTCCCAACACAATATTCAACAAGAGTTAAGACGGAAGCAATTTAGATAAGACATTTACACCAACATTTTGCTTTGTATGCTACTCACTCAAATAAACTCTTGATTGTAAGCCGATTTTTCGTTATACCATTGGCAATGTCATTTTATGCAACCCAGACCAGTAAATTTTCTAAATACCTTTTCTTTCATAGCCACTTTCATTAAAAATCATGACACTATGTGTCAAACCCTTGATGCACTTACGAGGATTTGGCTTATTACAAGGAGAACGCCCGTTCGAGTTTCGAGACGTGCGATATGTCATTCGAAAGGTCTCGTCGAGTAGAGTACGAAACCAAAAGAATTTTTTTGCGCAAACCAAAGTTGACTCCGGAAATTAGACCCAAAAGGGTCATTTTGTAGTGTTATCATATAGGGGAATTTCATGGTTACTACATAATGTGAATTATTATTAAAGGTGATTTTTGTATTTTTTGTCCGAGTTCTGTGAGAAGTTTTTTCTGTGAGAGAAATTTTAGGCCTTGTATATCATTTTTTCCTTAAATTTCTGTGCAAATTTTCACCACTCCATAGAAATATGGAAAATATGGAGGACGAACTACATTCTCCTGTATTGTGCCCTTCTAGTTTGGAGGGAGTCGATTATTTTGTTATTTATAAAACCTTTGAGTCTTTACATTGTAAAAACAAATCCGTCTTCAACGTCCAGAAACCAAGTTCATTATTTGGGAAAGTAGCTTCTACTTTAACCAACTGTAAACAGTCCACTTTACAGGAACGGTTATATCTGAATCATCTTTGGATTACATCTATAAGGGTCTCGCTTTACCAATATATTTCAATTTGTTTGCTCATTCAATGGTATTCATTTTAACCCTAACCACACTTTCAGGAAGCCTTGGGTGTGACAACAGATGAGAGTAAAGTACCAAAGAACCTACGACAAAAGAAACGGCAAAGAGAACAGGTAACCACAGAAAAACACGCTCATTTGTCACAATTCCAATTTACGTCTATACTTCTGCATATTATATTAAATATTATCAGAAATCTCAGGCTGCTAAAACCCAGGATTCAGTCGCTGCTCAATCCCACGAATCCCAACTTGGTCAGGGACAAGAATCTCCTGCAAAAAAACGGCCAAATAAGGTTTTAAGTTTTATACAGTACATAAACATATCTGTATAATTTTATAATAAACTACTACATTGACCTGAAAACTTTTTTATCTAATTTAGGAATACCTTCACCTTCTTGGTGCAATTGCGGATCCAAAAGCAGCATACATTAATGAAAAAGCTAAAAAGGTTTCAGTCAATATCATCTATCACAAAAATATTTTTAATCGCACATTTATTCTATATACGAGTCCCATTTCTGTAATAAATCATAGGACAAAAGACCCACTTCTTCATTGCCAATTTCTGATTCCACCCAACATGGACAAATTCATTCTGCGGTTAGCTAAGTTTATTTATATTAAATTTATTTGACTGTAATAGTTGCCGGTAAATTTTAATTTTATTAAAAAATACCTACCCTACTGTACTTTTAAGGATGGGCTCCCTAATGAGCCCCAGCTGGAACGAAATGCAGATTCTACCCAAAGATCGCCCGTAAGTTTAGTCCATATATAGTTTATATGCTAATATGTAATATATTAAACTTTTGTGAAATGGAGCATAACGGGTTCGCAGTTACATCCGCTTTGATAATCCGCCTTTTTACATGACAAATATATACAAGCATATTAGACGTCGTGCTAGGGTGGACAAATCCTTCCGTCGGGCCGACTTGGATTCGCTGATAGGAAGACCCGTGGTTCGGGCAAAGAAAAGTCCTTTATCATTAGTCTATGCAGGGATACTTACCGAACCCTGGTAGTACGAAGGAAAAGGCGCGCATAAAATTCCGCTTGCTGAATGTACCTACGTATATTGCGATCTACAAACAGTAGTGACCATGACGCGCTATAGGAGGTACAGGAGGTAGGCGAGTAGCATAGAATGAAATGGTGTATACATAAAGTTATTAGACAACATGTATCTGGAAATAAGCTGCGTTATGTGCCCCGACCAAGCATAGAAAATAGGGATTTCATACTACATGCGCTCCCAACCTAATTTATACACTAAGTTGATGTAAAATATTTAATGTTGAACTCAAACTAAATTAATTAAATGTTTTGCAGCACGTCCGATTCAGCCCCACATCTACTCAAACACTTTCTAACTACCTACGCACACTCAGTGTTGCTTTAATATGAGATGTGCAGCTCCCAGAAAAACAATTAAATTAATTAAATATGTTTTGACGCACGTCCGATTCAGCCCCACATCTACTCAAACACTCTCTAACTACCTATACACACTTAGGTTGCTTTAATATGACATGTACAGCTCCCAGAAAAACAATTAAATTAATTAAATATGGTTTGACGCACGTCCGATTCAGCCCCACACATACTCAAACACTCTAACTACCTATACACACTTAGGTTGCTTTAATAAGAGATGTGCAGCTCCAAAAGGCAATTAAATTAACACTCCTATACATAATCAACCTGCTTCAAGTTTACATGTGCACTTCTCCCAAATTAATTTAAATAATCAAATACATTTTTAGGTCTCCTTCGTTGGGAGGGCCAGTACTACCTTATCCAATTTAGCCTCTCAATTTGCCCGGGGTTTGTTTGTGTCCACACCAGCGGCATTACACCTACAAAATGTACAGCGAACGGATTCACAGATTGCTTTTTTGGAAAGGCTAAAGGCTAAATATGCACGCTTGATTAATCAGTTCCCCACCTTCTCCTGTCAAATATGCAAAAGACTCATTTACGAGAACCGCGACAGCAAGAAACCTGTCAAACTATCCGACCAACTACTTTCTGAAATGAGAAAATATGGGTGCAAGGACTTTGAGGCTGGCGAAAAAATATACGTTTGTGCACGTTGCAAAGTTCATCTGGACAAAGCCAAAATTCCACCACCTGCATATTTTAATAACATGGATGTTGCAGAAACCCCAACCGCTATTGCAACTCTTACGGATGTGGAAACCCAGCTGATATCGCAAATCCACCCCTTCATGAAGATTCATCTTCTGCAAAATGGACGGGGTCAATCAGCTTGTCGCGGCACCTGCATTTTCTTCCCCCAAGTGGTTTCAGAGGTAACAGAGCAGTTACCGTTGCAATCAAGCGACAATCTAATAGTGGTAAATGAGACTTCTGGAGGAAAGCCGCGCCAATTTGAAGTTCGGCCCGGGAAAATGTACGAGGCTCTAGCAGTACTTCGAAATATTAACCCATTGTATAGAAATGTACAGATTCAGATTCTGGAAGAGTCAGATTTCAGTGTAAATGAAGTAGCCGCCAGCGTTTGCGTAGAAAATCCTGACCAAGTTGCAGCTGCCACTCAAAACGAAAGTCACCTTCCCTTTGTGTACCAGGCTCTGTCAAAAGTGCATAGCATTCTTCATGCTGATTTTTGCCAAGGATCCGCAGATGTTTTTCCAAATGGTGGTTTGCAATGTACCGCTATGGCTGCTACAGCTTGTGTATATTCATACATTCAGGCAATTGGATCGTGGTCTCGGCCTCTTTTGAACGAAATTTTATTACGTGGCAATACTTACTACATGAAGAAGCTTGAACATGCGCCGAATCCTATGCTTTGTGTTGACGAAATCGTAGGAAACATTGACTGGTTCGGAAGTAGAAACATTCGACTTGAAATGGCAGATTTCCTGGAACACATTTCTGGGGCATTCAATAAGCTGATCTTGCTCACACTAGAAGAAAAGAAAGAAAGAGAGAAGACTAGAGCTGGAGAAAGAGCGGAGGGCACTGCGAGGGAAGCAGAAGTAGTAGACGAAGCGGGCTACATTAGCTTTGAACAAGGCCTTTCAACTTTTCTTGAATCCAATTACACTATGTCTCTTTTAACGGCAAACGGTCAAACAATTGCAATAATAAAGGATGACGAGTACGTATACGTTTTCGACTCTCATGGGTGCGGTGATAGAGGTGGGCGTGCACATCTAGTTGGAAGAGCCTGTGTTTTGCGTTACAAAAGAGCAAACGCCATTAAGCCCATCTCCAGAATGGTACACGCTAACATGCAACTGAACGAAAAAAAAATACTTGGCGTAAACAGACCTCGCTATTTGTACGTACTTGTGCCGCTTTATATAGTGGAAACCTTTGACGAAGAAGGTAATGACGCCGAAGAGCTTGAACAACCTGCTGCATTTCAACAGACACCTATGCCGTCTGCTCCTTCGCCACATATACCAAATGAAAATGACATGGAAGTAGAGGAAGACAATATTGACTGCGAAATACCAATTAACCTCGAAGGTCAAGCGCAAAGTCAGTTAATACAGCAAGCCCCAGTTGGAACAGTCCTTCTAGACACGGTTATCCACGCCGACGATTTTACAGAACCAAATGTCAACAGATTCCTCACGGCGCTTCAAAATAAAAAAGAATACACTCTAGAGCGGCACCGCTTACCACCCGTATACTCTAATAAAGAGGACAGACTTGAAGAATTGGCATTTGTGCGGTGTTTCCCCGAAGGTGTAGGAGGAGTTTCTGAATTTCGGCGAATTCCTATTACACCACTTTCGTATTACCAAACCAGGCTTATGGGAGTTGACAGGCGGTTCATTACAAATGAATATCTATTTCACGCTGCCTGTGAAGCTGACCGTCGAGCTGTTGAACAAAAGGTTAATATTTTTGGGAGAATGAGGCCTGAAGGCAACCTTCAAGATGGGGACGAATCTGACATTCCCGGATTTGCTAATTTGCACACAACAATCAGCGCAATCAGAGGAACAGGCCCGTATTGGGCTACTTACGCCAGAAACCTAGTAGCCATGGTTGAGCAACTAGGACCACCAACTTTCTTCCTTACAGGTTCGCAAAATATATGCCATAAGTATAACGGTTGATTAATTATTACCATAGATGCACGTAGCTACAAATGATTATATTTATTCTTTGTCAATATATAGTTAGTTACGACGATCTAAATTCTTCTGACTCAATAACCGCGTTATGGAAAGCAATGTATGGACCCGACACTGAACTTCAACAGGATCCAAAAGATATACCCTATGAAGAACGAAGACATGCCTTAAATTCTAATCCGATTGCTTCTGCCAGACATTTTCACCATAAACTGAACGTTTTGTTTAAACTACTTAAGGAGCACGGAAACGAAATATTTGGGCGAGATCTCGTAGACTTCTCCTACCGCGTAGAATTTCAGGTTATTCCCTTATTACTTATATTCGGTTCTTATTCTTTGTATTACTGAATACTTATACCAGCAAATTAAAATTTACAGGCCAG
Source organism: Acrocyrtus sp. NNG-2020 (assembly GCA_027744115.1). NCBI lineage: Eukaryota > Metazoa > Arthropoda > Collembola > Entomobryomorpha > Entomobryidae > Acrocyrtus > Acrocyrtus sp. NNG-2020. The sequence continues at coordinate 6,918 of JAHZND010004176.1, read as the reverse complement.
GGGTAGTCCTCATTGCCATGCATTGTTATGGCTTCGAGATGCTCCAAAGTGGGACACACCAGAGGGAATTGAGTTTATAAATAGGAACGTCAGCTGTAGTCTCAATGTGGAATATCGTGATCTGGTGGAAAAATATCAAATACACAGACATTCATCCACCTGCTTTAAAAAAAACAAGTACTGTCGTTTCGGCTTCCCACGGAAGGTTACCGATAAAACGTACATATTAGACGATGAAGAGATCAAGAAAAATTATGGGCGATTCTGCGAGCTACAGCGGACGTCTGAGGAAGTGTTTGTAAATAATTATCACCCAATATTACTACAGCTACTGAAATGCAATATCGATATTCAACCAGTGACGGGATCAAAAGCCATTTGCTATTATGTGGCCAAATACATGAGCAAATGTGAATCTACTCTAATGCGGGAGGAAATTAAGAAGGTTGTAAGTGATATCAACAACACTGCCGGTACAACCTTTCGAACTAAGGCGCTTAAAGCAGCATCGATTGTTTTAAATAATAGAGAGGTATGCGGGCCCGAATCTGCATACCGACTTTGTCATCTCCCTCTGCATGACAGTTCCCGAGGCACTGTCTTTGTCAACACGGTACCGAAGGAGAACAGAGTGCGATTAATTTTTCGCGAATCCCTATCAGATGAAGTTGTGAAGGTCGGTTTGAACATCATTGAAAGATATGAGGCTAGACCTGCCAATTTGGAACGAATTTGCCTTTTGGAGTTTGCGGCATACTTTAAACCTTGTAGATCGGCTCGTCATGCTGCGATTGATGAAGACCTGGAGGAGCATGACGTTCCTCAAGAGGATGGAAATGTAGAACCAAATAAACTAAAGCGAATACGGCTGCAAAATAACAAAGGTTATATGACAGTCAATGAAAAAGCTTCAATTGTAAGACATCCATACTTCCATCCCGTAAATTCTGCAGAAAAGTATTACTACTCCTTAGTATTACTCTACACTCCGTTTCGCGAAGAGGAATCGCTTTTTCAGCCATATGCCACACCACGGGCAGCATTTATTGCCCTTCAGAATAGCTTTCGTCAGCAGACCCCTGGGGAGCAATATTCAGATGTTTTACGGCCTGGGCTTGCAGAAGAAATGCAAGCTGCCTTGGCGGAGGCAATTTTGGAAGAGCAAAATGAAGAACAGGAGGATAATCATTTTCAGGAAATGGGAAACAACGTGTTCGAAGACGAAGAAGACCACCTGGTGGAAGCACAGGTGTTTGACGGACCACCAGATGCTCCACCAGAAGAAACGGAACAAACTCTTGCACAAAAAATTAACATGGCAACACCAGCACAGAGAAGAATTGTGAATAAATTTTATCGCCATGTCAAAGGGGAAGAAGTTGGTCAGCTGTTGCTTTATATTGCCGGATCAGCTGGTAATTGTTTACTTTTATATTTCATAAGCTTTTTGCGTTCATTAACTAATTGATCTTCATATTTGTAGGAGTTGGGAAAACATTCCTTTTGGACTTGTTATGCTTAATGATTCGGCTTGTGACCAGGCGAAATAATACTGTGTTAAAGGGAGCCCCTACTGGCATAGCTGCAATGAATATCAACGGTAAGGGTTTGTGCATGTGATCTCTTCAAAGCATTTTCTGCAGAGCAGAGAACCCATATCGTTGTTTTTGCAGGGACAACACTGCACCGGCTCTTTAGTCTTGGGATTGACAGAGAGAAGGCGGGCCGTTATATTCCTTTAGGTGGAAAAAAATTAGAAGAGCGAAGGCAGATTTTTTCTTCCGTGCAGTACATCTTCGTTGATGAAGTCTCAATGGTTTCTTATGAGATGCTTAGAAACATTCACCTCCGGCTTTGCCAAATTCGAGAAAGTGAGGCGCCTTTTGGTTCAATCAGTTTCATTGTTTTGGGCGATTTACTACAGGTTTGGCTTCCGGAAGTTCAAACAAATAAAAAAATTTACACTTTACTGTTGATATACTTGTACATATTACACTTTTTCTATTTTCAGCTGGAACCTGTAAAGGGAAAATGGATTTTTGATATGCCCAGGTATTTACAACCAGAGCAAAACCTCTGGCACCTCTTCGAATTTTCTGAGCTAACGCAAATAATGAGGCAAGCTGGAAACGACCCCCTCACTGATATACTAGCGGCACTAAGAGTCGGGAATATTCTTCCTCACCACATTGAGAAACTTAAGGAAAGGCTCATAGATCCAGAAAATCCTAACTATGAAAGTCTTAAACAAGAAGTTGACGACGTTCCTCACTTGTTCCCAATAATTCCAGAGGTGGAACTCCATAACAAACATAAAACTGAGCAGCTCAGTAAAGAAACAACCATCTACCGAATCTTGGCAAGGGACACGTTCGCTTCAGGACCACATACTGGAAGAAAATGCCCTGAAAATATAGTTCACACAGATGACAGGAAATGCGCTGGAATACCCAAGGAATTAATGATTGGGAGGGGAAGTCGAATTATGATTCGCAGAAACATTGACATTGAAAGTAGGATTTAGTACCTTTATGTAATGCTTTAAAATTTACATGTATGTTGAAAGGAATTCACAAAAAATAATTGAATTTTAGATGGTCTAGTCAATGGATCATGCGGGACAGTACATGAGATTGTGTGGCCAGTAGACCCGAACAATCAATTAACTGAACGAAGTATGCCTCGATACATTACCGTCCGTCTTGATGATCCCAAAGGAGATTCAATCACAAACAATGGACTTGCTCGTATTTCCCCAAGAACGTTTGAATTTACAGGGAAACGCTCACAATTACTCTCCCGGAATCAGCTTCCTATAACTGTATCGTATGGCGTGACAATTCATAAAATTCAGGTTTTCCTTTTCATTACAGTTTAATTTATACATGTGCTACTATCAATCCAAACCACACATATAGTTGTTTGTTATATGAGTTATTTTTATTTCGCAGGGGTCAACCTTGCCTAAAGCGGCAATATCGCTAAGCTCAAGGGTTTTCAAACCTGGAATGAGCTATGTTGGCATTTCTCGTGTCAAGTCGTTCAATGGTCTTTACCTACTGAAGTTGGACGAAAGAAAACTAATTTACACCAAAGGAAAGTCACCATGTAATGTTCGAGCTCTCAGAGAACTAACTCGTTTACGCCTACACAGTGAAATACCTGAACTGACTGGAACGGACCTTGAAGAAACAATAAATTTCATGCTCGAATACCCTATTTGCTCACAATGTAAAAATTGGGTGTGCATTTGTACATGTTCCAAGTGAGGGATAGTAATTTTGTTGCTTTTTACAGTTTCTATTTAAGCCTACTAACTTTGAAAGCACTTGCAATAACATTGACCTAAGAAGGCGAACCTCTAGTACTAGTAATAATGTACATTGAAACAAACTAAGACCTGATTCACTATGCTTTATAATTAATATAGGTATGCAGAACAAAATCTTTGCAACATTATAATTTTGTTACTTTATAAAGTTTTTATTTAAGCCTACTAACTCTAAAAGGCTCTAAAATTGCAATAACATTGACCTAAGAAGGCAAAGCCTCACATGCACTACAAGAGCAGCAGCAATCTGCCTCACCTATGTAGGGGAACCTCTAGTACTAGTAATAATCTACTAACAAATTAGGACCCGTTTCACTCTTTTTTTGCAACAGAAAATGATTACTAATGCATCAAAATTGGTTTATGACATAATTCTTTGACGTGTGCCAGTACATAAACTCGCAAGGTTCACTGACAATATTACATTTACATTCATGTAAGACACCATCCACATTACATTTATCAAGGTTTGGTTTTTGAAATTGAAGACTGAGTTAACCAATATTTGTGATTATCTACATATTGCCAAACACATTTTTTTAAAAATTCAAAACAGTTCATTTTCTTTTCGATGTAAAAGCATAAAATAAAAAAGAGAAAAAAAAATTTCAACACTCAAGTTGTGTGCGCATAAAAGCCAAAAATAAACCCCTTCCCCAACCTCTCCTTACCTTTCCCACCTTTATTTAAAATTCAAAAACATAGTCAGTCAACAACTAAAATTGGTTTACTATACTTCGTTCTTCACTATTCACTTTTTCTCTAAAATCATATACTTGCCTAAATTCATTTTAATTCCAGAATAAAAAAGAGAAAAAAAAATTTCAACACTCAAGTTGTGTGCGCATAAAAGCCAAAAATAAACCCCTTCCCCAACCTCTCCTTACCTTTCCCACCTTTACCCATCCCCACTGCACACGGCCGCCCACACCACAACGTCCGCAACCCTTCCATGCATATGCAGAATGTTCAGTAATTCACATATTCTTATGAATTGTTGAAAAAAATTAAATACTTATACTTTCAAACTTGTTAAAACCGTATAATACAACATTTTGCTATGAAAAATAGATTTTGTTTTATATTATGTTCATTATTACAAACTTGTTTCGATTTATTATAAAATGTAATATAAAACCTTAATATTTCATAATTTTTGCAATCATATATTAAAGAAACATTTTTCAATCTTATTTAGCTTTTCGTTGCAATTTTTGTATTCATTAAACTTATTTAAAAGATGACTCTTTATTGATTTATTATTGATTGTCATTATTATTAATTGTCATTAATTGTTACAATTTTTGTATTCATTAAACTTATCCAAAATATGACTCTAGACTTAAGAATGTCATTCATGCGTCTAAAGTAATTCCTAACAAAGAACAGACATTGTCAGCAATATTTGTGAAATTACATTTTTCTTCATATTAGTACACGCATTAGTGCATTGATACCACATATATAAAATAGTGGTTTTCAGCTATGCATAGATGGTCGTTTATTATACTGAAGATTCCTCCAGCGCTGCAACTCTCTTTTTGATGTGCCTGTTTAAAAAGAAGTAGGATTCATATAGGTTATAATTTGTATCAAACAATTAATGAGCATAAATCTTTCATCAAACATTATACCTTTGGTACTTTTGCTTACGCCTGTGGCAGTATAACCACACCATACCAAATAGCAGCAAAATCGCCAAAATTAACAGGTGGCTGAAATTCAAAAAAATTCAGCAGGCAGGTTATATCTGCGTTATAATAAAAAATATCTTATTACGTCTAATTATACTTACAAATGCTCTTTTATGAAACCACTTGCAAGATTAAAGAACCCTTGCTCCACTGCTACTTTCAGTTCGGTTCCCTTTTTTTCTAGACCCACCTCTATCCGCTTAAACACTGGCCTTTCTGTTTTCTCTCCATTTCTTATTTCGTGGAGAAGTACTCCACTATCTATTGTCCCTTTGGACATGTCACCTGAAGTTTAATAGTTATTACAGATATTGTTATTACTGGCGGCAGTAATATTTGTTAAAACTTACTATCAAATATTCCATGTTGTGCACTTATAATATAATTTACAATTGCTTACCAATTATTTCACTACTTATAAATTGCGATTCAGCCATTGGTATCACCTGTTGCACTTTATATTGCTAAATCTAATAATTTAAATTTCCCAAGTACACAAATAATGCAAAATCAATAAACAATTACAGTTACTAAGATTTTATTGTAGACATAGATCTATTTCACAAAAACAAAACGACATGCCTCGTAATGTTTGGCAGGATGTCTGGCCTCTAGTGTCCCCACAAGCGCGCTGAAACCTTGTGCTATTCCCAGCCTTTATCTTGATTATGGTACAAATTTCATCTAAAATACACAAAATTCAGTTTATAGTAACCATTCCATGTATAAGTAGTATGCATTTGTTACTTACTATCACTACACTTCCTCGTGTTCTTTGGAGCAGTTTCACATTTTTCTTCTGCTGGTAGTCCTACTTCTATGTACGAATAGTTTGTGAATGCTACACACTCAAAACAGGTTAGGCCTAAAAAATTAAGCATACAACTTAGTTGTGCATATACTAAAATTGGAATGATACAGTTAAGATTAGCTTTACACCGATATACAACTTTGTTGTGCATATACTAAAATTGGAACGATACAGTTAAGATTGGCATGAAAAAGATATATAAGTCTTACCACGTTTACTTTCTCCACCAGCATTATATAAGTATGCCACCAGAAATCCGACAAAGAACATTAACAAAATGGATAGTAATATGTACATCATCCCCTTCCATTTTATGACTGTGTAGCAAGTGCGCTCTCCTTCCTCAGTCAACAAGCTATGCCCAGGCATAATTTTGCTCGTAGTTGTATTTGGTAATAGCAGTCTTCACAATAGGCTGATTGGGAATAGTTTCAAACCACAGGTTCAAGTTGGCAAGCGCCTTCCTGTTCCCTTCGTCCAGCAAGTTTTGTACAGATCAATCAGTCCCACAAAGACAGTAATGTCAGCAGTTCAAAAGCACAATAAAGCTGGGTCGACTTTTCAAGATTTTCAATCACCTAAAAACAATAGCAATGACAGGGAGTTAGATATAATAAAATTAATCTTTAATATTAAAAAATGATTAAATTTTACATACTCGAATTTTGTTGTCTCCCAGCTCAAGACGTTCCAGAGTTTCCAATCCCTCAAAGTTTTCAATTTTTTCAATTTTATTTGCGCAAAGCAATAGTTTCTTGAGATTCTTTAGTTCTCCCAAGTTTTCAATTTTTTTGAGACGGTTGAAGGAAATGTCCAAGACTCTGCAAAAAGAAGAACAAGTACTAAAAAAGAGAAACCTAAACTTAAAGTTCACCAGTTCGAGCAAAATAAAATCAAAAATCACTACTCCTTGAAGTAAATAGACTTTTCCTCCACTTACTCTAGGTTACTAACTGGTCAAGGTTCTCAATTTTAGTAATCTGGTTATCGTAAAGTTCCTACTCTTTGAGTGTAGTGAGGGTGTGCAGGTTCTCTATTTTCTTAATAAAGTTCCACCGCATGGAGATAATCTCAACTTGCCG
>JAHZND010004175.1:0-11519 GCA_027744115.1 Acrocyrtus sp. NNG-2020 | reverse complement strand
TGTATTCACATTCAGATTTTTGCTTACCTCATTTAGATGAGTTATGAATTGGTTATGTAACTGTTTCTTAATGTACACGTGGCGGAAGGAAAGCAGAAAGTTTGCGAATTTACTTTACCCTGAAGTGAAGGATATAAAAAGCCTACGCAAATCCACTCCCCCGTAGACTACTGTAAAGTCGTCAGCAGATCGGTTTAAACAGGCGTTTAATAGATTCCACACGTACATTATTCTGTCATCTGGTCATAAATAATCACCCTTCATGGAGTGACGCTTTGACAAGTGCTAAAATATCTGTCAGTACTGTGAACATGGCAGGATGATGTGTCTTCATATCCATATACCTTTCCCCATTCACTAAAATCCAGTTAGCTTTGAAGATGTACATTAAACTGGAACTGGAAATTGATTTCAGACGATATGATGAAAGTGGAAGGAAATGCGTCAAACGAAAATATGACATGTGTCTTCAAGTATGTGAAAGCCCGAAAGTTCAGAATTTGCTTTGCCATTGAATTGGACTTAGATTGGCTCCTTTTCCAGGAAATGGTGCTTACGCTAATGGAAGCTGTTTGTTCTTAAAAATATTGAAGTGCCTTTAAGAAAATAAAAGATCTTCGAGTACTTCCACTCTCAATGCGTCATCATAATCAAAAAGATGGTTCTGGAAATGCGGAGGAGGAATGACAGATGCTTCCATGGTGAAAATGGATTCTTACCACAGCCCCTATGTATGTATGTACTGCACAAATCTGAGCTCTGAGTGAGTTCAGCTCCCCTTTTATGTACTTAAAAAGTACACTGGTTATATAAATATAAACTCAGAACGTTTATTGTATGTACGAAACAACTACGTATGGAACTTTCAAAGTAATATCCTTCCAGATGGAATACAAATGGAATCAGCAATCGCATGTTTTCCCGTGCCAATGCCAGAGGACAAAACTAGAAACCCTTTGTCCTTTCCATATCGTACTAAAACATCTATTTTGGGAGTATCCCTCTCCTTTCCATTATTCATTATGCATTAACATGAACAAGGAAGAAGAAAAACGGAGAGAACTGTTATGTGGTGGCGACTGGTTGGTTTCTGGACACGAAATTGCAATTTTTACATTAATAACAGGATGCGATAAGATGTAGACTTCATTATTACAAGCACCACTAGGCTGATATTATTTACACGTAATAAAGAGCAAACCGTTGTCGGAGGAAGGACGAACTGTAGCTGAAACGAAATTTATGTGTGTGGGCTTTCCATTACGGCATGACACTTTTCTGATAGTGGCGCACCAAAAATAAAGTTTTTTCCCTTCATGGCACTTCTGGTGTGGTTTATGGGGTCTGGAAGGGAATATTCAGCAACTCGGAAATGAATATGAAACTGGAAAGCATGATGATGGAGAAGAGTTTTTCGCGAAAAAAGTAAATCCCAGTGTCGCCTATCACGCAGCGGGAAGTGTCTTCTGTCCCGGATAAATTTTTTTAATACTGTGCGGAAAAAGTAGGCTGAGATGATGGAGAAAGCGGGGCCTCTATAGCCAGCTTTATTTTATTGTCATGATTGTGATTCATGCGGGAACGTGAATGGAAAAATACTTTGCTTTTGAATAAAGCTTACTCATGCTAAAACATAAAGAAAATTGCAGGGAATGAAAGATTTACTAACAATTTCATGGCTAGGAAGGGATGTAGCAGTAGAAGTGGAAATAGCAGTAGCAGTGATGCAATAAGTACTAAAAATGTTACAAAATTCTGAAATTCTGACAAGGAAAAGAGTTCTTCAAGTGAGGATGATTTAGTAAACAAAAAATGTCTACAATAATTTTCTTCTTGGTTTCTTTACAGATCGGGAGTTTAAAAGATTACTATTTGTTTGAGCACGCAAGAATCCGCAAGCGCTCAGTAGACCAAAGCGATGAGCATCACAAGCTCCTTACGGACGAGCCAGATGTAAGAATAGTTAAATATTTATGTTGACTGAATCATTAAAGACATCTGGTGATTCTGGCATTTTCACTATACTTACGGGCTACATGCTTTTACTTTTTGTGCAGGTTTTGTGGTTTGAGCAACAAGTCGAGAAGCGTAGAATTAAGCGAGACTTTCAGTATTATGATGGAGGACATGGAAGCAGTGGAGGGTCTGGTAGTGGCGGATTCTTCGGCTCGCCGTCCACCCACGCTTACATTCCTTCTTATAATGGTGGGAACAACGGCTTCCCCGACCCGTTGTGGAAGGAGCAGTGGTACCTGGTAAGCAAAAAATGCTTTTAAATATTAGCCACAAGTACCGCTTTGCGTCCCTTTTCAGTTGCATTTTTACTTTGTACTTATCGCATTCCAATATTACTTAATATTTTTTAGACTGGCGGATCCAAAGATGGCTTTGACATGAATGTGCAAGCAGCCTGGAAACGAGGGTTTACTGGAAAGGGAGTTACTGTGTCCATTTTAGACGATGGAATTCAGACGAACCATCCTGACCTTGTGTTAAATTATGATCCGCGTGCCTCTACAGATATTAACGATAACGATAACGATCCGTACCCTCAAGATAACGGCGATAATAAGCATGGAACGCGGTGTGCCGGCGAGGTTGCAGCCACAGCTGGGAACAACATTTGCGGCGTGGGTGTGGCGTATAATGCGTCATAAAATCGAGGTCGTATCAGCTGCCAAATCGCCAAGGACAATTTCCAACTGCAGCACTGGTTGGCCAGCAGTCCCACGCCTCTTATAGAACAGTAAATGGAGATGGTACCCAACTTCCTCCACGATTCGTTCCCCAAGAATATTTATTCGGAAGTGCTAGTGAAAACCACGAGCAGTCTACAACAACCCTCCAAAAGAAGCCGCACATGGTCAGATCCCAATGTCAGAACGAATACTGGATCAAGGACTTGGCAATTTGTGTTAATGACTGTCCCGACGGATACTATGAAGAACATACCTCCAGAGAATGTCTTTCATGCCCTCAAAGATGCAAATCTTGCTACAATTCTACCTCATGCACGGCCTGTGAGCATAATCTGGTCCTGTTTGAAACGGCATGTATGGCAAAATGCCCAGATAAATACTTTGAGGCAGACTCCAGCTGTGAACCTTGTTCGGTGCAGAACTGCGCGTCTTGTGCGGGACCAATGGGTGCAGAATGTGTGCAGTGTCTACCAGGCTCCTTCTTACAAGATAACCAATGCGTTCCAAAGTGCTCAGCTGGAAGGCGCGTCAACAAAAATGGAGAATGTGTACAATGTCATACAGGATGTGCATCCTGCGATGAAGGAAAATGTCTGCAGTGCTATGATGGATTCGCTGTAGCCGCGGATGGACAAACCTGTCATGAGAGCAACAGCCCTTGTCCTGGGGGAATGTTCTTGGATGAGCATTCGGGCCATTGCGTCGCATGTGAAGATTCAAACTGTTGGCGGTGTCATAGCACAGGGCAATGTTTGGAATGTAGGGAAGGAATGATAATGAAAAGAGGGACATGTGTTGCCGCTTGTGGGGATGGATTCTACTTAGGAGAAAGTGGAAAAGAATGCTTCCGGTGCTCCAATCTCTGTCTCAGATGCACATCATCAGATGACTGTATGGAGTGCAGAACTGATGCAATGTTGCAACATGGAAAATGTCTTCCACATTGCTCTGATGGGTAAAAAGCGTACTAAAATTGCTATAAAAATAGTCGTACTATTATTACGATATAACAATAAAAATGACACGTTTGAACAGGTATTACAATGACGCTGGAACCTGCGTGACGTGCTCATCCGCATGTTTAACTTGTATTGGGCCCAAGGACAACGAATGTGTTACTTGTGGAGCTGGCCGAAGACTGACCAAGTTAGGTACTTGCGCTCTTCAAGCAAATCCACTTTTTCAGCAAGAGCCTCAAGCAATCCTCTACGCTAATGGGTCCTGCTCCGACGGCTACTTTTATGATGTTAACAGTGCAGACTGCAGAGAATGTCATCCATCGTGCGCTAGATGCTCGGGTAAGAACTTATGTCGCCAGAGGAATCTCCATAAAAGTTTATTTCATTTGCTAAGTTCAAATAAATGACGTAATTATAATTGTCCTTTTTCAAAGGATCCATGGCCTTCCAATGTCGCTCCTGCCGATATCCTCTACGGCTAGACAGAGGAAGTTCCAGGTGTATTCCTTGCTGTCACCGTGAGGACAGTCAGGATTGTTGCCACTGCGATGCAAAGCGACACACAAGTCACTTATCATCGTCTCCTTCCACCTACAACGGTAAGTTATAAAATATATGGGGTGCACTACCCGCTACTCGCTACTACTAGCACTGACTCAAATTTTTATTTGATTTAAATGAATTTGCAGGAGAATGCCACTTTGTCTCCCGACGTGTCTCCGAATCTGAAGAAAGTCAGCTCAGTTCTGGAACGTTGAGCGATAGGGTTGTCTTGATGTCTTTCTGGTTTACTGTATTTGTACTTGTCCTTGCTGTGGTTGTGATGTTCCAGCGGAATAAAAGAAGCAAAAGGGGAGAGGGCAACTTGAGCTCTTCAATGAACCTTTTTAATTCTGGGTCTGATACTTCAGCCTTACTTGTAAATAATAGTAACGTTAATTTTAGCGGTAGCAGTAGCAAAAATAATATTCGGAATAAATGGCGTACTAACTCTAGCAGTAATGTAAAATATACTCCGGTGAATTTAAGCGATGATTTAAGTGATACATTTAGAGGGGATGAAGACGATGAAGAAGACGAGATTATTAATATGAGAAATAAGAGGAACTTTAGCAATGATGATGAAGACGATGTTGATTTTGAGCAGGTTCTTAACGCTCGTGAATCCGAAGGAGTTCCACTCGTTTTAAAGACTTAACGGTTATATTTCTTCCTAATTTTTTTTAAAAATTAAATTATCGAGTGCACTGCGAGAATTTAAAAAAAGTGACTTTGGTAAAAAAAAATTCTAATTAGTACAAAATTAGGAATAACATGCGTTGGCTTGCATATTTGAATTCTAACTTGTGAAAACTGTAAATCCAAAAATGTTACAATATCGATTGAATTGTTGAACCCTTTTAGCATGAGTAATTGGCGAAAGGAAATGAAAATGAAAAATGCAATTCCAGTAAATATTCATTTAGCCAGAGAAGACCAGAAAATAAGTTACTGGGAATTAATTTAGATAAACTGAGATAATGCTGACGGAAGCGTGAAAGAAACACGATCACAAAGGCACAAGTCATTATTAATTAAACCAGTTAGGTTAAAAAATTAGTTTTACTCGGATGAAGTGTGAATTATGGTTTTAAATATATTACTAGTTTACATGTTTTAATTTTTAAAATCAATAATACTATGAATGTGTATGCTTTAGTCATTTTACTATTTTGTAAGTTTTTGTTCTTTTGAGATGATTTTAAATAAGTTTAATTACTGTTTAAGTTAATTTTGGTTAATATCCGTATATATATTCGTAGGTGTTATATTGTTTGCTTTCCTTTTCCTGTCCTAAATATGAAATAAACGAAATATTTTTGATGGTTTATAAAAATTATTTTCATACGCTTTTTCGCCACATTTTTGCACCAAACAATTAGCAATTAAAAGGAATCTGGAATCTTTGCACCGTTTAAAATAAAAAGTATAACTACAATAAAATTGTTATTCGCTATTCCTAGTAAAATATCCTGGAATCTGTAATCGAATCTGTTTGATTCAGGCCGTATCTCTAACGCTTGCTGCAGATGTCAAGGGATTTGCATTGGTAGCAGCTTTTCCATCACATGCGACTACTTTCACAGCTTCGACTTTACCGGAATTATTAACTTCCTTGAACTCTACGTCCTTCAGGAGAAAAGTCCACACATTATCACAAAAACGGTAAGTGTCCAGCTTTTCCGCCTTGAATGTCAACCGACTCCTAACTCTAGTCGAGAGAGCATTGTTCATGGACTTGTCAAATTGAAGAAGTATCTTGTTTGCCAAAGAGGAAGGTATCTGACTATACTGCACTAGTTCGTCCAAACTCTCCTGAAGAGTGTGCCCAAGCGTAGTATTCCGGTAAAGTTGATACGACATTTTTACTTCGTCTCGATAAAATCTGTAATCGCAAAATTAAAAGTTTTAGTGGATTCAGAAAGTAAAACGGCTTCTCTTCCCTCTTCCGCCATGAGAGAAGTCTCTATCACTCCTTCTCCTTCACAAATCAACTACTGTTGATAGTACATCATGGCTATCCATTTACCCGGAGCTTATAAATTGAAAAAATGTCAAATGTCATGAAATCTTTAGAATCGACTGATATTTAACGATTTAACCACGATCAACTCATGCTTATTTATCCAACACCAACCTTACGCATGCCACACTGGGTGACTCACCCAAAAGCGACTTACCATTAAGCATTAAAATTATCTTTACACGATAGCCCAGGTACACGAACAGCTGACGATAAGATCCTTCCAATAATTGGACGATTATTTTCACAAAGAATCACAAGCCGCAACCAAATTAAATTAGGCACTGCCACTTGTAAGAATTCATACTTTGATACTACTTGCGAGATACAGACAACAGACAAAGAAGGAGGCTAGGAGGAATTTCTCTGTCTCTGTGTGCTGGTGAAAACCCCGTTTCTCCTTTGGAAGGAATAAATGTGAACTTGAATTGAAAGCAGGAAGTCAGCCTCAGTGTTTTGGAACCTCAACAAGCTTGGCCCCTCCGCTCCGCTAGTGCTAGTCCTCTCAATGCATTTTAAATGAGCACTCTTCCCTGCTGATTTTTAAAAAGCACTCATACCACCAATGCTCCCACCTGTCGTATCCTCTCATGTATAACAAAACAATACTTTTTAAACCGCCGTGCCATATCATATGATTAAGTAAGCCATATACATTCCGCCGCCGCTATTTTACACATTCAACTTTCAGCGCAAGCGAAGCACGCACGCTGTACGTGTGCTCCTATCTACGGAAAAACGTTGTGCGGTCATGTCAGCGCAGCGTGCTAATTTCTCAAAGCGATTACAGCTGTTTATAGCATCTTGAAGAAATAATACATGAGAAGAGAGGCTGTTGTTATGCTGCTGCTGCAGCGCAAAAAGAGAAGTGGGCATCCGATGATATTGATGGATGGAGAGAAAGTGCACTGTGAAGTGAAAGTTGAAGACTTTGGACTCATTGAACTTTCATTTTTATTAAAATGGCATTTTTCTTTGGCTTTGGATATTTGAAGAAAGGGTATTAATATCTCAAGAGATGCTGAATGCTATCGTAGCCTAGAGTAGGTGGAGATTCCAGATTCCTGAAAATATTTTATTTGGTAGTAGGTTATTGTCATATGCAAACTTAATTGAAAGATTAACAGTGGACTGAAACAAAACTGAACCAATGTTTGTTTCTGTTGAATTATGAAAATGAATTGATATAATAATAATATATTGACACCTAATTTCGAAATGCAGTTGCAAGAAGTCAAGAGGTGCGGTTGATCCATTCCATACCTTATTCGTCCACTAATCCACTTTTCTACAAATATGTATGCTTTTCTAATTAATTTTAACGTACGATTTTGCGTAAATACTTGGTAAACGGCATTTTCATTTATTTAGTTACCTTAACACATAATCTACAGATTTGTTTGTATTTTGTATACTTAATATTATTCCATATAGGAATGCATTGTGTTGTGTACAAGTGTATTCCCTAATTTACGATAACGGAGTTTGTCTGCGGGTTCATTTTAATCGTCGTTCTACGCTTTTTAATATCTAATCTTACAGGTATACATTTCAAAAAAAAAAGTTGATTTGATTACTCAATCCAACACCTTCCTCTTTGACAAATAGTAGTCAAATTAGGAAATAGCGCTTTCGTATTCACAAAGTAGATATAACATTGATCAATATGTTCAAGCACAACACTTTGTTATATTTTGCTTGTAACTCTTTTGAAGATATTCAGTCTTGGGTGGGAGAAACAAAATGTCCATCTTTATAAAAGATTCTTTTAGACTGACCACTGACTAAAAATCAGCATTAGTACAACATGCTGTACAAGCCGACGTAAAGACAAATGTAATGAGTTTTGGAATTAAGTAACAAATACACAAGTGAGTTTGATTTAATCACTGCACCTTCTAAGTCAAACAAAGTTTCCAACATTTACCCAATCTGTATTTAAAACACAGGAGCATAGTAATAAACTGCTCGCTTATAGCTTTTAAAAATAAATGCAAAGTAGCTGGATCCTCCGTGGTTAGATTTCTTCGGTACTTCATGATGATATTCCGTTACATGGGAGATGGCGATACATACAGTTGCGATGATGAGACTGCGTAAAAAATAACTGAACAGAGTTTCCTAATGAGTAGACATTGAAGACCTATTAGCCGTCAGCTTTAGGCGGTGTATACCACCCATTTTTCTCGTGAATTTGGACCAGAGACTTATATGACTGTTGAGCTCTTGCCAAACTATATTGTCCCTGTAAAATACAAAATATTGTACAAATTAAATATTAATTTGTATTCAGATATGTTTTAATTTAATGTTTTGTGAGTATTCAGTGTCAATGGATAATTGTGCAACTTGCGTCAATATAGTTTGAATTTGATACATTGTTTGGTACTATAAATAATATAAATATAATGCTTCAAATACCTTGTTTCCTCCAAATTGAATCCTTGCCTTTCCTTTAACGAATGTAGCAGCAATTTGCATAATAACTGCTTCAATGGTGTACGCTGAGCTCCAGCCTTGCTTTGTTAACAGTTCCATACATATGGCGCCGCCTAATAAAACATAGCCTCCGCTCATTAAGGGATGTACTACTCTAACAAAAGGAGGTTCAAAAGGGTAGTTTTCCTGAAATTTGAAACAAAATTTTNGCTTTGTTAACAGTTCCATACATATGGCGCCGCCTAATAAAACATAGCCTCCGCTCATTAAGGGATGTACTACTCTAACAAAAGGAGGTTCAAAAGGGTAGTTTTCCTGAAATTTGAAACAAAATTTTAACATTACACGTTAGTAAATATGTCACTTGTGCTGTGCAAATAGTTACACTGTGATAAATTTGACTGTATCATCAACAATTTTAACCACAGTAGCTTGAAGCTTGCTACTTTGATTTTGAACATCACACAATTCCATATGATGAATTATACTTCTTTACTTGTTACTAGGTAGGTAAGGTATATAGCTCTTTACTGCAAAATAGAAAAATACGAAAAAATACCTTGAACAGCATGTTAAGTTCAATAAAATCTTTCCCTTCTCTTTCCTTGAGAGTCATCAGGTCAGCATACAGAGGTGAATCTTTGTCTACACCTTTTAGCTTAATTTTCCACTCATATAGACTATCGTTAATCAAATCGATGCTATAAATTCCTTTCTTGAAGGATTCCGAACGGTAAATATCTCGCAATTCTTTCATGAGTCTGTCTGAAGCTTGAACTGAGCCCGTAACAGTACCCTGAAGGTAGTCCTGTCTCTGATTTGCTTTAAGTCGCTCCAGTGTTGCGACATGCTCAGAATCGAGACCTTCCTTTTCCTTGTTCTTGTTGGCAGATTCGTCTTCAAGCTCAAGATGCAGGTCTTCCTCATCATCGTCTTCATTGTTTTCTTCCTCTTCATCTTCATCGGCATCATCTTCAAAATCATAGTCAATGTCCATGTCCGCATCTGCATCCGCATCACAAGACCCATTTCCATTTGTAGAGGCTGAACCGCTGCCTCCACTTGCGCTATTCGACGTGGAATTACTATTTGATGAAGAATCCGGGTGAGGTTTTGCATCCCCAGCGCCAATATCTAACGTAAGCCTGTCTAAATCTGAGGTTGGTTCTGGAAGACCTTGCGCGCTACACAGGGCTCTAACTAAAATCGCAACTTGATTAATCACATGGTTGTCTAGTCCGGACGTTGATGAAAGTCTTTCCACTGATCCTGTTATACTACCATCCTCGCTATCTGCAAACCACACAGGTGGCATATGTGGATAGGTTTCCTGTAAATGCACAAAAATAAATGAAAAATTATTAAAAAATAAAAATTTGCCCCGCAGAGAACCAAAACCAAGCCCCATAACTGAAATAGTCAATTCCATTTTTTTTCATTTCCAGTTTATGGTTTTGTTTTGGTTTACATTATACTCTGGCTTACTGATGATTTGTAGTGTAGCTAAACTAAACGAGGTAATAAAATAAACTAACAACATCAAACTAAACATAAGATTATAAAGAGCAATGAAATGAGTAATTAATTATTATTACCGTAATATTTGCAGTAATGTCGTGTTTCTTTCCATTTTTGCATATAAATCGACACGACAGCTCGTCAACTTCAAACATAAGATTATAAAGAGCAATGAAATGAGTAATTAATTATTATTACCGTAATATTTGCAGTAATGTCGTGTTTCTTTCCATTTTTGCATATAAATCGACACGACAGCTCGTCAACGCTTGCAGTGACAACTTGAAACCGCTCATGAGTTTTGTGAAATACTCTTTCTACTGATCGTATCTCCTGTTTCAATGTATTGAGGCAGGCCATTGCAATCAATCTTAATTACCTTAAACTTAAGAAAGGAAAAGAGTAGCAAAATTAGTTATATACATATCAATCAATGATTCAATTTGAAGACAAGTCTGTCTTTTGTATTCTTACCTAAAAAGAAGGAACTGAATTCTTTTGAAGCGCTAAGCGCTGCCAACTGACGTTTGTAGAATGATTGATATCACTGTACACTGTACTGGGTGTGCTATGTATTGTTTAAATTTTAAATATTTTAATTCAGATTGCTGAGTGTGACGCAAATAATGAAGCTGCTGCTTTCCCTGCAAAGAATATTTTTTAAAAAATTTATGTGAAACTTTCTTTTGTGTTGCAATATGACTTTTAACTTTGGTTACAACAGTGATTTTTAAAGAGTGGTGAGTGCATAAAATTTTAACTTACATTTACCCATTAGCTTTATCTAAGAATGAATGACGAATGGAACAATTCAATTTCTCCGTCCTTGGATTATCGACAGCAAGTGTACTAAAATAAGCAAACTGTGATTTAATTTTATTTAGCAGTAACTCCACAAAAACTGCCACAAACCATGAATAATCCACCTAGCAGTGAAACAAACTGCAAAAATTGTCTCCCTGGATTTACTAACAACCATTATTTCCCTATTTCCAATGGCATAGTAGTCAGTGATTTACCCTAATTAACGCACTCCGTCCTTAATTTTTTAGACAGAGTTTAGCTCAAGCAGTTTAATGATTACTGCCTCTGTCTGTTGACAAAGACTGTCACCATTGCTTATCTTTCTTTAGCTATTTTATTATGGTAGTCATCCCGTAAAAGTGCATTTCCTGAAGAACTTTCAAAATATCGTAATTTATCAGATAACAGTGGTGAAAAGCGATAATGGCAGCAGCAGTTAATTTAATTGCTGAGTTTGTCTCTTTGAGTGATTATAAACTGAATGTGTACAATAACAGGGACTGAACTGCGATATCATTTTTCTTTCTTTTTCTTGTT